>VONZ01004330.1:0-10895 GCA_012976165.1 Labeo catla | reverse complement strand
GCACCTACTTCTACTGCAGAAACTACAGTGCAGACAACAGGTACCTCTCCATCCTCACCATCTACTACGACAGAAGGACAAAGCACAACAGATCTGATTTCATCAACAAAAGAAATACCTACTTCTACCGGCAGCAGCCAGCAGACACAAACTACTCTTTTCAATTCTACAACAGAATCAGAAACTACAACAGCTCAATCAACATTTACAACAACTATGACCCCAACGAGCATGTCCACATTTGCATCATCTACAAGTAAGAGCAGTTTAACACTGGAAACTACATTATTCACAACAGGTACTACTCAATCTTCACCGTCATCTGTGACAGAAGGACAAAGCACGTCACAATTCACTTCATTTACAACTGAAATATTTTCACCTACTGTACAAGAAACGACAAGCCAGCAGACACAATCCACTCAGTTTACTGCTCCAACAGAAACAGAACCTATAACGACAGCTCAATCATCATTTACAACCACTGTGACTCCTATGAGCATGTCCACATTAGAATCATCATCAAGTGAAAGTGGTGCAACACTAGAAACTACAGTATCAACAAGTACCTCTTCAGGTTCACCATCATCATTGTCTACGACAGAAGGACATACCACATTAAAATTCACTTCATCTGCAACTGAAATAGTGTCATCTGGTGTAGAACAAACAAGCCAGCAGACACAAACTAGTCAGATACGTACTACCACAGAGTTAGAATCTACAACGACAGCTCAGTCAACATTTACAACAACTGTGTCCCCTAGGAGCACGACTGCATTAGAATCATCCACAAGTGAAAGTGGATCAACAGTGGAAACTACATTATTTACAAGAGATTCATTTCCATCTTCAATATCTACTACAACAAAAGGACAAAGTACATCAGAATTCACTCCTTTAACAACAGAAATACCTACATCCAGTGCAGAGCAAACAAGAAGCCAGCAAACACAAACCACTGAGTTTATGTCTACCACAGAAACAGAACCCATGAGCATGACCACAGCACAATCATCTACAAGTGAAAGAGGTTCAACTCTGGAACCTACATTATCCACAACAGGAACAACTCTGTCGTCAGAGTCAGAGCCTACAACAACAGCTCAATCAGCATTTACAACCACTGTAACCCCTATGAGCATGTCCACATTAGGATCAACATCAAGTGAAAGTGGTGCAACACTGGAATCTACAGTATCAACAAGTACCTCTTCAGCTTCACCATCACCATTGTATACGACAGAAGGACAAACCACGTTAAAATCTACAACTGAAATATTGTCATCTGGTGTAGGACAATCAAACCAGACACAAACTAGTCAGATTCCTTCTACCACAGAATCAGAATCTATAACGACAGCTCAGTTGACATTTACAACAACTGTGTCCCCTATGAGCATGACAACATTTGAATTTGGTTCAACACTTGAAGCTATTATATCAAGAAGTACCTCTTCAGCTTCATCATCACCATTGTCTACGACAAAAGGACAAACCATGTCAGAATTCACTTTATCTACAACAGAAATATCATCATCTAGTGTAGAGCAAACAAGCCAGCTGACACCAACAACTCAGTTTATTTCTACCGTAGAAACAGAAGCTAGAACGACAGCTCAATCAACATTTACAACAGCTGTGTCCCCTATTAGCAAGACCACATTGGAATCATCTACACTTGAAAGTGGTTCAACACTGGAAACTGCAATGTCTACTACAGGTACACCTTCATCTTTACCACCATCGTCTACAACTGAAAGACAAAGCATGTCAGAATTCACTTCTACTACAAATGTAATAACTTCATCTAGTGTAGAACAAACAACAAGTCAGCTGACAGGAGAATCTCAATTTACATCTACAACAGAATCTGTAAGCATGACCACATTACAGTTGTCTACAAGTGAAAGTGGTCCAACACTGGGAACTACACTATCCATAACAGGTGCAACTCCATCTTCACCATCTACTATAACAGAAGAACAAAGTACATCAGGATTCACTTCAGCTACTACAGAAATAGTGTCATCTAGTGTAGACCAAACAAGCCAGCAGACACAAGCCACTCAGTTTTCCACAGAATCAGAATCTACGACAGCTCAATCAACATTTTCAACAGCTGCGTCCCCTATGAACATGACCACATTAGAATCGTCTACACTTCAAAGTGGTTCTACATTGGAAACTATTATATCCAGAAGTACCTCTTCAGCTTCACCACCACCATCTTCTTCAACAGAAGGACAAACCCTGTCAAAATTCACCTCAACTATACCAGAAGTATCTTCATCTAGTGTAGAACAATCAACAAGCCAGCAGACACAAACCACTCCATTCACTCCTACCACAGGAACAGAAACTACAACGACAGCTCAATCAACTTTTACAACAGCTCTGTCACCTATGAGCACCACATTACAATCATCTACACTTGAAAGTGGTTCAACATTGGAAACTACATTATCCACAATAGGTGCAACTCCATCTTCACCATCAACAGAAGGACAAACTTCCTCTGGTCCTCAATCAATAACCGGAAACGATTTCTACCCTATTTTCTTCAGCATTTTGGGAGCTGTTGTTCTACTTCTCATTGTTATAGTTGTGATGATTGTGGTGCTCTGCGGAGCCAAGAGGTATGTATAACTGTTTCTGTGACTTGTTCAAAAACCCCAAAACAAAACAAACAAATAACACAATTAATCTTTCAACAGAAAAAGGAGGTTATCATTCTTTGAGGAAGAGTTCTTTGATTTTACATCAAGAGGTAAGATTTCTAGCTTAGTGAATATACTTCAGCAGCAGTACAAGATGAAGCTCTCAAACATCAGAAATGTTATGAAAACATGATAATTAAAAATATTAACTATATTATTTCAGGATCTACAGACAGAGGTTACTGGTATCAGAATTTTTCATTAGAAGATTCAGCAGCTGGGTCTTTCAACCTATACTCTGAAATTACCCCTGAAAGGTAGGATGAGCAATTGTGCATATCATTTAATAAACATATTGGACAAGGAACATACCATGTATTGGTGATTGATTGATTGATTGATTGATTGATTGATTGGTGATTAGATTGATTCTTTTTTTTTTTTTTTAAATCACAATTTTTTCTCTCTCTCTCTCTCTCTGCTACAGATAAAGACCAGAGCAACTGAAGTGGTGGATGTCTGATGAGCAGAAATGACATATTATTTATGAAAATATTGACACTATAATCTCAGGAAGTCAACATAATAATATGCATTTACTGCATTACATGCATTTACTGGGTTTGTTTCAGATTATTTAAAGTATTTTTAAGTAAAATTATCTCACCGTTCATAATAATATTTACAAAGCACAAAAACAATGTATAAAGCACATCAGTAAAACTCAGTCATTTGAAACTCAAAAGCACTCATCTAGGATACCTAGCACTCCAACATATGCATAAATTAATAATAAACAAATTAAATAGGTGGGGGTTGTAAAAATGTGGTCAACTGCATTGCACAAGTGCTCAATGGGAGTGAATCCGCCGACACAGTCAATCACAAAACGTGGCCGATCAAAACAATTTTCGCCCCTTTTCCACACATACTATATTTCAGTATAGTAATATTATTAATATTATAATATTATTTTATGATTTCTGTGATGCTGACTTACAATATAGGAACATAAGCAACAATATTCATAGTACACAATGCCAGGTTTTTAGAAAGCAAGAAAATGCAAGAGCAGAGGAGAAATGCAAAGTGATTTGTTTTCTTGGTATTTCTGGAATTCCAAAAAATGAATAAATAAATAAATAAACACATACACACACATACCATTATTATTATTAATCATGTTAAAAAATAATCACTTTTTTTCACATTTCTAATGTAATTACAATGCTACCACATTAAGCTTGTAGAACAGTCAGTTACGTTGGGTTTTATGTTTGTTTTTTTGGCACTGCACATTTACTGTATTGTATATAATATGTATGGTCTTTGTTACAATTGCTTGAGTTTGCACTAAAAGCATAATATATTTTTAAATTAATATTTATAGGAAAATGGTGTGCTGTTATAAAACTGTGCTGAATATACAGTTTTTATATAAAATTCTTTAAATAAAGCATATGTGCAACTTTACAATGTATCGGCTACATTTACCATCATGTTCATCAGGATTTTATTTAAAATTATTTAAAAAATGTTGTTGTAATGTTGTTAGAAGGTCACTAGAAGGCACTACAGACTTAATTATACACCATCTAGGCCTCACCTGTTTGGCTGATGCTTCTTATCAAATGTGGCTTTTATTTGTAATAAATAGTAGGTTAAGTAGTAACTCTTTAGTCTTAGATGGACTCCAAAATAAATATATATATATATTTTGAATGAATGAATGATCGCATTTATATAGCGCTTTCATTGTGTATTGCTATACACCCAAAGCGCTTTACAATCATATGGGGGATCTCTCCTCAACCACCACCAGTGTGCAGCATCCACTTGGATGATGCGACGGCAGCCACAGGACAACGGCGCCAGTGCGCTCACCACACACCAGCTACAGGTGGAGAGGAGAGAGAGTGAGCCAATTCAGTGAATGGGGATTATTAGGAGGCCATGATTGACAACGGCCAGAGGAGGGAATTTGGCCAGGACACCGGGGATACTCCCCTACTCTTTACGAGAAGTGCCATGGGATTTTTAATGGTAGGTTTATTTGAACAGTGAGAGACAGAATAACAACAAAAAAATCCAGAAAAACGCATTTAAAAAAAAAAAAAGTTATAAATTGATTTGCATTTTAATGAGTGAAATAAGTATTTGATCCCCTATCAATCAGCGAGATTTCTGGCTCCCAGGTGTCTTTTATACAGGTACCGAGCTGAGATGTGTGCAAACCTGGTGGCCAACTACAAGAAACATCTGACCTCTGTGATTGCCAACAAGGGTTTTGCCACAAAGTACTAAGTCATGTTTTGCAAAGGGGTCAAATACTTATTTCACTCATTAAAATGCAAATCCAATTTATAACATTTGAAATCGTTTTTCAGGACTTTTTATTCTGATAAACTCGTCATCCTAACTTTGTCAGCGACAACAAAGTGTTGACAATCTATGAAAGTGTTATTTTATGTACTGTATTACAACAGACAAATAATATTATTATATTCATTTTAACTGGACCATATGCAGTGATGTCTGACAACGTAAAATGTTTTCTCAATTTAGGATATATAAATATGAAGGTATTTTTAGACATCACAAAATTTCTTTAAACAGACTTAGATTGTTTAGCTTTTATTAAACTTTTATGAAACTATAATGGGTACATGCATAGCTGAACATATTTTTATGCATAATGAACCATTTACACGAATTTTTATGGAAGCCGTTTCCGCCACTGAATAAAGAATAAAAAATAAAAAGATTGTAATTGTGATTTTTTTGTATCTTACAATTTTCTGCAATTTCAATTTATTTCTCAAAATTCTGACTTTATAACTTCGCAATTGTTTATATAAGTCAAATTATTGAGATAGTCCTAAATAACCTTATTTTTTTTTTAATGTGGTGGAGGAAATGATCTTCCATAGATTTTAAACAATGCATCTAAAAGAATTTTTTTATCTTGTCTTGTCCACTGAGTGGACAACATTAGTAATACAGCCTTCATCTCACATCTCACATATGATATATATATATATATATATATATATAGAATAAAAGTGGAAGAGAATGCTATGCTGAGCTGTAGGTGTCAAAGAGGGAAAACGAGGTATAAATGAGTTAGAGGTATAGTAACGTGAACGATTGACCAGGATGTATGTGGAAAAACAGATTTAGCTACATTCATAGTAGGTGTGATCAAAGCAAGTAAAATCTAAAGTAGTAAGAAAAAAAATGTTGGTTGTTAAAACTCACGGTTGATCATTCAGCACTAAAAGGATTTTTAAGTAATGAAACTGGAAGATCAGCACCTGTGGGTGAGAATTATGGACAATGGTAAAGGCGGGGAAAGAAGCAGTGGGAATCCAGTGTTGATGCTACAGGAGGAAATAGGTGTCACCAATATGAAAAAGGCATTCAAGATCCTTTACAAAGATACACAGTTCAGAAAATTTGTCAGATGGCAGAAATGGTAAAAGCGATTAAAAGAGCAAAGCCTACTTCTCCTGGGAAAGAATCACTCTTAAAGTTGCTTGAGTTATACAATAAAGTTTGGAAAGAGGAAAAACTACCAAATGCATGAAAAAAGCAATAGTGATTCTGATTAGAAAACCTGGCAAGTATCAAACTAAAGTTACAGACCAATAGCTTTAACATCTAACTTGTGTAAAATAACGGAGTGAATGATAACTAATAGATTGTCAGATGAACTAAAAAGATTGGTTTCTGGTAAGCTCAAAGTGGTTTTAGGAAGGGAAGGAACAACCAATTACAACGAAGTAAGAATACAACTGAAATAAGGACACAAGCAAATAAAGAGACTGTAGTTGCAGTATTCTTTGATATAGAAAAAGCCTGTTGGTGCATTCAAGTTCTCCTGGGAAGTTCGTATTAACGAGCTGAGAAGTCGTAATTATGACATTACGCACATTCAAGTTACTTTGGTCGGAACAAGATAACAATTTACATAAAATTCAATTTGTTTTTAACTCTACATCTACAAAATGATGAATAAAGAATGCAGGAAAGTGAACTTCAAGTGCCAGAGTTGAGCAGAAGAGGGCGGTAATGCACCTATAAGCTGCAAGCCAACTGCCTTTAGAAAGAAGGCGGCAGAAAAAGGATGTCTGCGCCCTTGCAAATGTCATATTGTTGATAGTCTGTAGATAGTTGTGTGTGTTTGAGAAATTACAAAGACGTAAGCTTCTATTAAATAATATTACAGTCATATCTACATGAATTTAATGGATTTATAAGGTATTTATAAGGTGTGTGGGTTTTCTTATGCGAAATGCGGTAAATATAACACCACTCGATGCTTTTGACTCTCTTTTGTCTTTGAAGTATCTGTCAATCATGGTCCATTTATGTAAGTACTTTTAATGCAATTTACAAAGTACAATGTACAATGCAAAGTACAAGATTAAATTTAACATCTCAGACCAGTAATATGATTGATTTTCGGCTATTGGATTGGATCAAATCTTGAAAATGGGTTATTCACCAGAAAATAAAAATGATTCTGAAATCGAATTAGATCACAATATTCAATCTTGGTTTTGGTCTGGATTAAATTGTCAGTTGATCCATTGATCCAAAAAAAACAAACAAACAAACAAACAAAAAATCAGGTCCAAACATACATTTGTAACATGTATATATATATATATATATATATATATATATCAACAATATGTCATTTGCAATCCAAATCAAATTAAAAAAAAATACATTATGAAAATATACAGAGTACGAATTTTACAAAAAACAAATGTGATTTTTAAAATCATTTAAAAGTCTGCATAAGTACTGAATAGGCGATCCTGCATTACATGAACAGACAATAATTATTTTAGAATCTAAATCATTATGAATGATTTACTGCCATTGTGTGAATAATGTAATCAGGTAATCCATAAAAAGTACCTGTAATCTGATTATTATAGCATTATCAAATGTAATAAACTCTAATTACAAGTACATGATTTTTGGAATATATATCATTACGTAATCCTGATTTAATGTAATCAGTTACTACCCAGCCAACAGAAAAGAAAGATGAATTACCTGATCCTGGATAGGAATACATGGGATTTCCAGATTAAACTTTAAGTTTAAATGTGATTTTCAAATAAGAAAGACAAAATGTAGCCTCCAGGATCAATAGTCTTACTGCTTCTGAATTAAAGTCTCATGTTTGTGACATTAAACATTGCCACTGTGAAACTTACATTATGTTTATGCATTATGTTTTTGTCTTATACTCTCAAAAATAAAGGCTCTTTAAAAGGTTCTTCACAGAGATGCCATAGAAGAACCATTTTTGGTTCCACAAAGAACCATTCAGTCAAAGGTTCTTTAAAGAACAATTTTTGCCACAAAGAACCTTTTTTGAAACAGAAAGGTTCTTCAGATATTAAAGGTTCTTTATGAAACCATTTAAAAAAGAATGGTGATCATGAAGCACCTTTATTATTAAGAGTGTAGCATCTTGCCTGCTCAGAAACTATCATGGTGGGCATGTGGCCATCAGGCTGGCAATAAAATGTGCCACTAACCTTCTGCCGCATTTTGGCTGCTTATAATAAACAGGCAAGAGACAGAGCTGTGTTCATATGACCCTCTCCCAAACACACACAATGAAAAACTTATTACTCGCCTTATTACCCAATACAATAGAGCACAGTTAGAACATGTATGAGGGGAAGTAGACACTGAAAGTGAATTCTTTAATCATTAAATCTTTTGTAAACACACTTTATATAGATCTATTCATCACTGAGAACCAATGATCAGCTAACAAAGGAAAGAAAGAGAGAAATGATCTGGCATGAGGAAGCTACACTAAGTTAAAATGAACAGTGTGCCTTGTTTAATTTCAGGTGAACTGCAGAACCTATAAATGCTTACACACAATTGTGCAACTCCTTTACAACAAGCAATGTACTGATGTATCTAACTGTATACACCCATGTATTGGTATTACATAACTGGAATATTTATCACCGGGTTTTTATTTCTTTTTGACGTCAGCATCTAAAATACACTGGTAATAAATATGAGATCAGATTATGACGTGTTTGGAAACTCAGGAAACCAGGACACTCTAGGGTGTCTCCAGTAGGATTTTTTTATTGAGATTGTGCTGACAAGGCAGGCATGCATTGTATTTTATAGGCATTCAGTAGACAGTCTTTATCCAAATTGGCCTTACATGTACCCCTGACTGTGAGATCAAACTGAGCTAATTGAAAACAAATGGCCTCGTGAGTACCAACATTCATATCCTATAGATAACATTATCACCAAATATTTTAAGCAGCACCTGGTCACAAGAACTATAGATATGTCATGTTTACATACAATGTAGATCACCTCAGTTTTCCATATGATGTTATGCCAGGATGTAGGATCAGCAGAAACCGATTCTTAAATGTAATCCCATAGACATTGATGTAATAAATTTCACTTTCGCCAACCTAGGGATGCCAATTAAGGCAGTGAATTTAGCTTTCGCCAACCTAGGGAGGTGAAATACGGTAGTGATGGGTACTCATGTCACAGCTGACGTTATGATTCTTGGATCACGTGTCAATTAATGTGTGGTTATGAGTACATCACATAAGAAAGATTGGTGGGATCTCTAACTTGTAGAACCTCTTCTGTATTATCAACACAAGGAAGCCACAAGTTGTAATAAAATAAATTTTATTAACAAAAGATAGACAAGAGTAATCAACAACTACTAAATGAATACCATGAATGAAGAAGGAATAAAGTGCAAAAGATGCATAAAAAGCAAGTGATTATGTTGGGAGTTGCTATATGCATCAAACAAATGTGTGTAATTTGTTATCAACTGCAATCAGCTATATAATACCTAATGTAACTTAGAAAATCACATACTGATAATATACAACAATGCCAAGGTCTCTGGAAGAGGTTTGGAAGTGATATTTACGTTCGCTGTGGTTGAGTAAGCAGTCCGGTGGCGGCGACTTCTTCCACTGGTTGCGCTGGTGGCAGTACAGTGGGGAAAGGAGCAGAATTCCGTTTCGACAGCCTTGAAGATGAAGCGCTGTAGGATGCTGATCTCCTGGAGCACCAAGGGTCCTAAGATCTGGAACACGCAGATGTGGCCCTGGAGTAGGTGCTGAAGGTCGTTAGCTTGGAACACGCAAGCAAAAGTACCTGAAGTGAAGGTTTGCTCGCCGGAGCTTAGTGTCCTTTCTTTTACAAGAACTGTGCATCTGTTACTGTCCCTCTGAACGGAAAACTCAGAACTTTGGTGCTCTGTTTGTGTCTCTTAGACATGCCGGAGACTCAGAACTGTGTATCTGTTACTGTCTCTCTGAACGGGAGACTCAGAACTTTGGTGCTCTGTTTGTGTCTCTTAGACATGCCGGAGACTCAGAACAAAGAGTGTCTTTTGGAAGGGTACCTTTATCCCTTTCCGATGAGGAGGAGATTGTAATTTGGCGCTTCTCCATTTCCATGCTGTGATTGGCTGGTTCCATCAGAGTGGGGGGACACGTGGTGGTCCACCCTTCTTTCCTCCTGTGGAATTTATTTGCATAGTCCAAATACAAAGCTAGAAAAGTGTCACTAAAGTTTTACTGGTGCATTTATCACTTTCCAAACCATAACCAGAATGCATTTGGCAATGTTACGAATACATTAAGTCCAAACATGATGGGAGAAGATTGAACTGTCATGCATGCATTCATTTGTACATTAACAGCTAAGTTTGTGTAAGGTGTTGCACTACACATTGCTGTCACAAGGAATACTTATTTCTCTGAATAAGTATAAAATGTGTGTGTTGTAGTATAGTCAGTTTTAAGGTTTGAAAACATAGTTATGAATGGATTTGGATGGATCTCCATGATCTCTCTTAGTTTCACCCACTGCTGCTGCATCTGGAGGTCCTAAGGAATTTTTATGGTCGGTCACAGGCCAAACCCTTAGGAACAGTTTCAAGGTGGGTGAAGGGCACAAACTGCATTTTGACCAATAGGAAGTTCTGTCCTTCCCGGGCTTTGCACCAAAGGTGGGCTTCTTGTGCTCTAAGAGGTGTCTGGCTGTTGTCCTGGCATCTTTATCTGATGCCGTTGGACAGTCTGTTTATGTTAGTTCACCAAGATCCAATCAAAATGTAGCAAACCTCTGTCCAGTATTGTGGTCAGGGAGGGCCCCTGCCATAAACTGGGCCCTGGAATGTGCTGTCCACTA
>VONZ01004329.1:0-10895 GCA_012976165.1 Labeo catla | reverse complement strand
CAGCCGTGGATGCCCAGGCGGGTTTTAAGTAGGATCTGTAAGGGTCTTATGTGGGTCTTAACCGGGCAATTCATGACAGACCCATTTGGGCCCCACCTGCCCAAAGGGGTTTAAAGTGGGTTTGCACCCGGGATCCACATGGGGGCCAGCCATGGATGCCCAGGTGGGTTTTAAGTGGGATCTGTAAGGGTCTTATGTGGGGCTTAACCGGGCAATTCGTGTCAGACCCATTTGGGCCCCACCAGTCTGAAGGGGTTTAAAGTGGGCTTGCACCAGGGATCCACTTCGGGGCCAGCTGTGATTGCCCAGATGGGCTTTTAGGGGGACCTGTAAAGGGTCTTAACTGGGTAATTCATGTCAGACCCATTTGGGCCCCACCTGCCTAAAGGGGTTTAAAGTGGGCTTGCACCAGGATTCACCCGTGAATGCCCATATGGGCTTAAAGTGGGCTCTGTAAGGATCTTATGTTGGTCCTAACTGGGCAATTCATGCAAGGCCTATCTAAGCCCAACCATGCCAAATGGTTTAAGGAAACAATCTAAGAAAAACGAAGATGAATATAAGTACAAGATAAATACAAGACACTTGATGTTTTGAACTGCAAGAAATATATTAAATTGAACAACAAAAATTATCTTAAAAAAACAATGTCACAACATACAGGTAAACTAAAAAATATATTTTAAAAAAATCTCTGAAAAAAACCTCCAAAAAATACAATACAAAATACACTCATGATATATG
This sequence comes from Labeo catla, assembly GCA_012976165.1. Taxonomy (NCBI): domain Eukaryota; kingdom Metazoa; phylum Chordata; class Actinopteri; order Cypriniformes; family Cyprinidae; genus Labeo; species Labeo catla. Next base: position 10,151 of record VONZ01004329.1, on the reverse strand, counting down.
ACATTGAACAACAAATATAATCTTTAACAATTTAAATTTTACAACATACCGGTAAATAAATCAAAAATATATATTTTTTAAAAATCTCTGGAAAAAAGAAAACAAAACATCTCTCCAAAAAATACATCCAAATACACTCATGGCGTTTGTGTTGTCGACGCTCTTAGGGCTCTTGCAGCCCCCCCACCCCCACCAGACACGAGGCCCAGGCAGCACCCCCCGACCCCCCACCCTCCTCCACCCTCCCTCCCTCCACGCAACCCACCCACTCACCTGCTCATCCACTCACCCATATTCATCCAACCCACTTTCTCAGTCACTCACCCGCTCAAACCCTTGGACACCTACTCACTCATTCACCTCCATCCGACCCACTCGTCCATTCCCTCACACACACTCGCTCTCTTACTCATTCTCCTCAATCTAACCCATTCATCCATTCTCTCACTCATTTACTCACTCACAGACATTCTGTGCACTTGATTCAATTGCTCATTCACTCCCTCCACCAGATTCTCTCACTCATTCCGTGAGCTCAGCTCACTCACTCCCCCCTCCCTCGACCCAACACACTCTCCTACAGTATCCTTGACTCACCCCACCAAACTCACTCCCCACACCACCCCGCACACTGACTTGCTCAACTCAACTCGCTAAACCACCACTTATTCGCCGACTTACTTTACCCAGCTCATTCATTCGTTGAACCTGCGACTACCCGCCAGCACCGGCCAGACAAGTACCAAAGGTCCCCATCATCCCGACAGGACCCCGCACCACCATAGCCCCCCAGAGAGTCCCGCAATCACCGCACGGCGCCACCACCCTGAGACCAAGCCACCTAGAGGCGGTGGCCTCCACCCACAAGGTAGCTAAGGAGCCAACCTTACCCCCAGGACAAGCCCCCCACCACCACCCCACCAGGACCTGCAGATCGAGGTCCCTACACTTGTGTTCCCAGTTCAAACCAAACTTAGCGCATAAATATGCCATGCAGGACCCATATATGTGTTCCCAGATCAAACCCATGCCCACTTGGCCCATAAATATGTCATGCAAGACCCATATATGTGTTCCCAGATGAAACCCATGCCCACTTGGCCCATAAATATATTCAAGACCCATATATGCTCTTTCAGATCAAACCCATGCCCACTTAGCCTATAAAAATTTATGCAGACCCATATGTGCATTCCCAGTTCAAAACCCATGCCCACTTGGCCCATAAATATGTTATCTAAGACCTATATATGTGTTCCCAGATCAAACCTACGCCCACTTGGCCTATAAATATGCCATTCAAGACCCATATATGCCTCCTCAGATCAAACCCATGCCCACTTAGCCTATAAAAATTCTGTATGTAGGACCCATATGCATTCCCCAGTTCAAACCCATGCCCACTTGGCCCATAAATATGCTATATTCAAGACCCATATATGTTCCCCAGATCAAACCCATGCCCACTTGCCTATAAATATGCCATTCAATAATCTATATATGCTCCCAGATCAAACCCATGCCCACTTGGCTCTATAAAAAATTCTATGCAGGACCCATATATGCATTCCCAGATCAAACCCATGCCCACTTGGCCCATAAATATGTCATGCAAGACCCATATATGTGTTCCCAGATCAAACCCATGCCCACTTGGCCCATGCCTGTCCCTTATGGGGCCCATGTAATCAGCTCATATGGGCTTCCTATGTGGGACTCATACTACAAAACCTACATGGGACCTGCTGATTTCACCCAGCCAAAGCCCATGCCCACACAGTTCCCATGGAACCCGTAGTTAACCCATCTGGGCCCCACATGTCATTGCTGGCTGGGAAGGCTGCCCGGGTTGGCTCTCCAAGTCAACATCATTTAAAGTTTGTTTTCAACTTTAGCTTCTAGTTCCATTTACAGTTTGATTACCTACATTAGGCCTACACTGTCCACTTACACTATCAAGTTTCAGGACATTTTATCTGTCATTCTGACATATCTGTACGCTGTACGTCATGTATGTATTTATGTAAACGCTACATTTTAAACGGGCACGCGCTTTGAACATTCGAGTTGTATTTAAACTGGAGCGGAGAGAGAGTTACCATGGAAACGGGGAAGCAGCTTAACTGACAAGCGGCGAGTCTCCGTCTGTCACACTGCTTTACGGTAAGTTTTGTCCCTAATAAGACAAAAAATAATACATACAGCGGTTCCTAACACTTTCTTACATGTAATAGACATGTTTCTGTTGAATATTTACTTTATAGAAATGGTTTAGTGTCTTCGGAGAAAGTCCGTTAGCATCTCAACCGTTAGGCTAACTATAAGATGTAGGCTAACTAGAGTTTAGCTCTTATTTCATAAAGTTTTCGCTTTTAGTCACATATTATGTGTAGATGACCGTTTTTTTATAGTTTTGTAAATATTGCTGGCAATTTGTCAGTGGATGAACGGAAGTAAACTATTTAACCTAAATGTATGGGCTGTACTGTTAATCGGTCATCACTTACATGGAGGTGAAAATTAGCTCAAATAATTTTAAACACGTTTTGATCACACTAAAAAGATATTGATAAAATGTGTACTGTGATTTGACATCAAAACAAACTGTGATGTGATACTGTATAAGGTTTACTAGACTGAAATATTCTTCATATTGTTCTCTTTTCACCTATTTCACATATTCCAGTTTGTTTATTTCTAATAATGCTGACCTTGTATATTACATATTGTTGGCTCTGTGACAAATTATTTATGTTTCTAACATTAGATTCTTCCATGCTGATGGCAGTACTGCAGTAGAGTTGGAGCAGACCTCCATCTATAGCCTATATACATAGGCTATAGATTCATATGGATTCATCATTAAAAGATCGCGATCTCGATTCAAACACACGTAATCTTATTGCTATATGATGATGATTTCGCCATGTCTATAAAACCTTTGAAATCGCAATCACATCGGAATATTTAAACCTGCTTTCGCGCAACCGCTGATCCAGAGAGCTCTGCTCACGTAAGTTAAGCTTTATGTTTAAACAAGCTTCACGAGCAGAATACACGGTATAGGCTACATTTCTGTTTTGCAAACATTAAATAATAACTAAAGTATTGGGATAAATGTTTATTAAATCCCTGCACGGGCCTCATATATATGCCCTAGCCCGGCTCGACAGCTTATCAGAATTATCCGCCCGAGTCCGAGTTTTTTCCCCCTTCTACAAAAATATAGTTTTGTATGTAATGGCAAAGTGATTTTATTTCGTTTAATTCTTTTGTTAAGTTAATGTAGAAAAACGTTTGGAGCATTTTTGTTCATTAAATATAAGCTAAGTTTTTGTTTTTTCAAGTAACGACCAAGCGGTCAGCAGAAGACTGATCTGACACATTGATCAACCAGACCCAGTCTGTTTGATAAAATTTGCCTTCTCAAATCATCACGGCTTGTCTAAAATAAAATCTATAGATAAAGGCCTAAAAGAGTTGAAGTATAAAACAATGTTAGTTTCCACGTTAAACTTAGATAAATGTATGCTTTTAGGCGCATATCCAGTCGTTTATGCGGAGAGGCAGTGGCGGAGCTACAATTTTTTATATGGGGTGGCCAGGGGGTGGCCACTACTATTTCAGGGGGTCCACACACACACGCACTGTACTCATAAAGTTGAAATAATAAATTAAGGAATTCAAAAGTTTTATTTGCAAAAACAATGCTGAGTTCATTTACAAAAACATTAGCATAAAGAAAAAACAACCAAACAAAAAATACTGCAGTTAGACATAGCAAACATCAAATGTCTGCTCAAAAGACAACAAATCAGCTAACTGACAGCAGCTAACTAAAATGTGTAGTTTAAAATATAGGTCTGGCCTACCACTGGGTCCTTTTGGAACAGCAAATCTGGTGCTTGATGCAGCTGGAAGGGGCTCGATGACATCTTCTGTCAGCTCTGGCTCACTGTCTTGCTCAGAGCCAGAGGTCTCTGTGTCATCCCTTGATACATCTATTTACAACACAATCCATTAGTTCCCATAGAATAGTGAAAACACACACACACATTTTTGTGAATTGTGAGGACATTCTATAGGTTTCCATTGTTTATATACTCTACAAACTATTTTCTATTGCCCTAATCCAACCCTCACAGGGAACATTTGGCGAACATTGGGCAATGTCCTCATAAGTCACCTTCTCCTGAAATACCTGTCATACTCATACCATTATACAAATTTGTATCCTGATATGTCACAAAGATGCACACACACACAAACACAATGAAAGTGTTTAGAAAACCCAAATCTATTTCATTACCAACATATAATTCAAAATATGAAAATATTATAATTTACTCATCATCTACTCACTTTGTTGTGAGTTAATAAGTAATGACAGAATTTAATTTTTAAGTTGAACTTTCCTGAAGCTCAGCTTAAATTCTAACATTGGTTGAAACATGTGATTGCCTAGTAGATGCTCTGACCTGCTGGTGGACCTGAAGTCTGACCACACTGACTCTGACTAGTCTCAGGTATGGAGCTGCTGTGGGATCCAGTGCAAAGGGTCGGGTCTGTTTGAACCTGATCTGCCTGTTTGTGCTTCTTTATAAAGAAGTCTGATATCTCGCCCTTTCTTTTCATGTTTAATTGACCCTGTGCAAAAATATTACAGTCTGGTTACATCTGATCCAGTTAGAAACATATTTATCCTAATTAAAAATATCCATTATCATACCTGCACAGTAAAATCAGCAACCGATCTAAATAACATTATTCTGAAGAAAGTATATGAGCTGGCTATTCCATTTCAACTAAATTTAACTCACAAACAGCTAGCCTAACTATAATATTAGAGCATCGTATTTGAGCAAAATATTTGAGCATCGTAAATTAAATATAATAACTTACATACATGATATGTGCATACTAGCACAGATGAAGTATAGCGTTACTGTCTAAAGTGCGAATTGATCTCTCTAATCTCATTAAGTTAACTAATGTCGTCGGCGCCTCGTTAACTTACACAGCGGATAATAAACGTTACTCAGCAAACAAACCTTATAATAAACTATAAAACGTATTTCAAATAAGACGTTTTATTATTCGTCTTACCTTGAAACCATGCTCTTGTCTTCGGCTCGTCTTTGATTTGAAAATAGCTTGAGCAGCGTTGCCGGCAAAATTCAAAAACTTCTTTAGACAAATGAGATGTCAATCAGCATCAGGAACTGCCAGCAACAAATAAAATTTTGGGGTGGCACCCGGGGTGGCCAATCGGATGTCAGGGGTGTCCAGTGCCACCCCGGACACCCCTCTGGCTCCGCCACTGCGGAGAGGGGAAGCTAAACCGCTTTGCAGGACATGGAGGCGCCAGCGCGATAACCTGCATTTTTTTTTTCAGTAAATATTCCGTCATTTCTGCTCATAAAGGTATAAGTAATACATCATTCAGAACTATTAAGGGTCTAGTTTTATTTGTGTGCACTCACAATATCCACAAAACGTTGCAAACGGTGCTTTTATTAAATAAAGAAAGCAAACATGAAGCACTTTCTAATGCCTCAATAGGAGCGCTACACAAAAATGAAACGAAACTCAGCGAATACATACCTCACAGACATGACACATATATCTATAGAAAAATTTAAAATTATTACTTAACGAAATAAAACAACTAAAACTCAGAAAACATTAGTTTATTAATAAATAATTCAAATATCTTCTTACTATTTCCCCCGACATTGTTATTACTTTTGCCGGTGCTTTGTGGCAAGTTTCAGCCAACTGCCTGCGCTTGAACGCGGATCTTCCGGCTGCGCTGATTTGCTGCTGCTGGTGGAGACACTAAACACTTTCCGAGCCGGTCTCGAAAGTAAAAGCGAAAGTCTCGTGTTGTTTTCATCACTATAATTGGTGTATGTATAAAAAAATAAGGAGAAGCCTAAAACAGGCCAGAATAAAATTGAATGAAATGAAATTGAACAGGCCAGAATGAAATTGAATGAAAAATGAAATTTTGTTTTTTTCTGTTAAAATATGCATTGAAATTTTTGGACTTTGTACTCATATTCAAATTTGCCAGTCATTGCATAATTTTTATATGTTGTACTTTATTTGAAACCATTATGCTTTATTGGTATATATTCATGCATTTGTCTTGTTTTTTTAGCTTATTTATTTATTTTTGTGAACTACCCATATCACATTATTTTTTATATTTTGTGAATAAATACGATGAGTGATAATTTTTGTGTAGTATAAATTATTAGGCCTACATTTGTTAATCTAGGCTTATAAAACCGACGAGGTCAGCAATGCTACAAGGTAAGGTGAAATGTAAATAGGTGCTTTTAATAGGATCAATAGTTTTAACACAGATTTAACACTGTAAAGAAAACATTTTGATGGCAGCATGTGAAGTACCAGTTTGGACGTGGTAAGTACCTTATAAATACGTTTTTCCACAACGTTGCAAAAACGTTTTTACAACGTCTCCTTCCAACGTTTTAAAAACTTTATAAAAACGTTTTTGCAACGTTGTGAAAAAACGTATTTATAACGTTTAAAAAAAACGACATTTGTCGTATTAAATGCGTCGGAAAAAAACGTTATCACAACCTTTTTACAACGTAAAACGTTTTTACAACGTTGTTGTGTTCGCTGGGTAACCAGCAATAATGAATTCAGTTCTGGTATTAGCTGCAGTTTTTGGGAGCACTGCTGTGAAACCTGCGATTACAGATACTGCTGCTCGAGCGCATATAATAAGTTATCCGAGGCTGATCAAAGGTTTCTGCGATTTGTAAGTGCTTTGAAGTCATCTCTTTATTAACAGTCGTTCAAGATTTTGCGATCCTAACTTGCTAACGACGTGGGAGCACAGCTTTGAACAGCACGTTGTCCCTGAGCTACATAACCACATCTCTCATAAAGGTTTGCAGCTTTACAAAGCAAACAACGATTCGAAAAACACTGGGACGCATGTGGATACAAACAAATGATTTCCATTTTTTAGTGGCAAAGTTTGCAATTAAGGCCTGGTTTGAATCCTTGTATTTGCTGTCACAATGTTTGGTGAGTTTAAGTCTGTTTCCACTAGATGGCGCTTGTACATTTAGACACTCCCTTATTGCGATAACTTTATTAATTTGTATAATTTTACATTTTGATTATTTTATAATGTTTATTCTGATTTTCATACTTAATTGTCGTGTATATGAGCAAGACTGATTCTTTCTAAGAGTTTTTGGGTTATGTTTTATTTTATTCCCATCTTGCCCTTATATGGCACTTCCTGTTTTGGTCATGTGCATGAAGAGATGGAACGATGTTATCGTCTAAAGATTTAAGGTGTTTCTCTTTACATTTGTAACACATTCGATCAAGAAACTTCAAGACATACCCCCCCTCTTAGCGCACAAGCAGGCAAAAGTGGTATGTCAATGTATTTTTTGTTAATTTACCAGTTTAAAGTCATATGCGTGTTTTCCGTGTAATTGAATGTGTGACTGATGTTTGTTATATATTCGTCCTGTTTTAGTTCTACGGTGTTGATGTTGGTGTTGATGTTGGCGCTGATGTTGGCGCTGATGTCCGTGTCGATGTGTGCATTAAACATCTGTAAAAGGAACCTAAGCCTTCGCGTTGTGTCTAAGGGTGGCATAATCCTGCTTTAATATTGTAGGCTATATGTTTTATAATCCAAGCTCAAAGCAAGCTAACCAGTGTGTTTTCATTAAACCAGTGTGGTTTCATCAAATTAATGAATACTAGCTGTATAATTTTAATATATTGGTGCACAATCGAATCCACGTCAGATGGGTGGTTTGCAGAAGTTATACATTTATTCAGATGTTTTCAGAAATGCAAATGAGTAACAAAAATAAATATGACGGCAGACTGTGGTTTGACACCTCTGGGGCTGGACGTCCATTCCTTAAATAAATTTAGATGAGGATGCTCTGAGATCTTGACACTTATGCATCATTTAGTACTTTTTGTTCCATAAACATCTATATATGTGAAAATGTGCAGTTTTAATTATTTTAGTGTTTTTTGCTTTAAGTATTATTCTAGAATTGTTATTTTAGTACTGAACTATACTGATACATAACAAAAAAAATTAATAAAACTGCTCCATCTGAAAAAAATGTACATGACAGTCACCTTTGATTAATCTTGCAGCCCTACAAATGATTACTATATTTGCACTTGAAATGGCTGCAATTGTTTTTCGCTGAGGAGGCACCACAGAGAACAGAGTGGTAGAAGGGAGAGGAATTTTTTTCCACACACATGAATTTATTTGGAATGCCCAAAACAACACATTTTCCATCGGCGCCAATAGCCTTGTGGTTAGCGCACTGATATATGGCACTGTTTCGCTGCGAACGTCCCGAGTTAGAATCCCGGCTTGTGGACCTTTCCCGATCCCACTCCCTCCTCTCTCTCCCACTTCACTTCCTGCCTTACCTACACCATCCTATCTAAATAAAGGCATACAAAAAAAAACAAACATTTTCTGAACATATCGTTTGTCAAGCCATGTTATTTTTAACTTGCCTCAGGAAATAAAAGATGACTCTGAACCATCAACTAGGAAGAGTCATGCAATACCAGGTCTATCAAAAAAAAAAAAATAATAATAATAAAAAATGTCAGTAAATCACCTGCAGAAATTTCCACACCCATCGGTGCTCTTCTGGAATTGTGCCCTCCTGCTAATTTGTAAAGTAAATCTGGCACTTACTGTTTTAAGTAGAGGCCCCTGTGGCATCTACACCCGCGCCTCCCCTGTTACCACCAAAGGAGACTGCTGCCCAGCAGGGGCATCGATTTGGCTGTAGGAGAGCGGCACAGGCTGCTCCTCAGGCGTCGGCTATTAAGAACATCCACAAGTCTGCAAAATGACCCTGAGATGGGCGACAAAAAGATGGGAGGGCTTGCTCCTCAGTGGACTTTGACATCTGTGGCCTTCGGTGGGGGTGTGGGGGTGGGTATACTATCGCTGAAGAGCAATTTTCTCTATCTCTGGGTCTTTTAACCCCAGGCTCAAGTCCTGAGCGATGCACTACCTCCTCAGACTCGGACACAGAGCATGCATTTGCCACCACCGCAGGATCAGGAACGGAAGGTAAGTGCTGCCCATTACATTGGTTGGTCCGGGCCGTTTGACTCTCTACGCAATTCAGTTCGCAAGGTGTCCGCCCAGGTTCGCAAGGTGTCCGCCCAGGTACAAAAGCGTCCTGTTCACATGGCCCTGTCTCCCCACATCTTCACCAAACTCGTGGAGAGTGCCCTCGCCCCACTCTGGAAGCAGGCCATCCATATCCTCAACTGTCTCAATGACTAGCTGATAACAGCTCACCCGCGAGATCTGTTGTGCAAGCACAGGGACTTGGTGCTTCGGCACCTCAGCCATCTAAGATTTCAGGTCAACTGGGAAAAGAGCAAGCTCTCCCCAGTGCAGAGCATCTCTTTTCTCAGTATGGAGTTGGATTCGGTCAACATGGCGGTGCGTCTCATGGAGGAGCGTGCGCAGTCAGTGCACAGCTGGCGGAACCTTTTCAGGCACAAGACTAAAAATTTCCCTCTAAAAATGTTTCAGAGGCTCCTGGGGCATATGGCAGCTTGAGACTGGCTGGGTTGCTTTATGCAACGGGCAGGATCTAGACAGGACCTCGATTGCAGTGGCACATCAATTGCCTCGAGCTGCTGGCAGTGTTTCTCTTCGCCGGTTTCAACCAATGCTGCAGAGGAAACACTTGCTAGTCCGGACAGACAACATAGCGATGGTCGCTTACATAAATCGCCAAGGCGGATTGCGTTCCCGTCGCATGTCGCAACTCACCCGCCATCTCCTCCTTTGTAGTCAGACATGGCCCAAATCGCTGCGTGCCATTCATATTACCAGAGAGCTGAATCGTGCAGCTGATGCGCTCTCACGACAGCTCACCCTCCCAGGAGAATGGACACTCTATCCCCAGGTGGTCTAGCTCATTTGGAGTCGATTCGGGAAAGCTCAGGTAGACCTCTTCTCTTCTCCGGAATCCTCCACCTGCCAGCTGTTTTACTCCCTGACCAAGGCTCCACTCGGCATGGACGCACTGGCACACAGTTGGCCCGGGGGGACTGATCAAGTAAGTGGGCCTTTCCCC
>VONZ01004328.1:0-5000 GCA_012976165.1 Labeo catla | reverse complement strand
GGGTGGGGAGCGGCGGGCAGAGTGGGGTGTAGGGCAGGGTGGTGTCTGAAGGGCCCAGAAGGGCCAGGTCTTGTGGTGTAGGGTCGGCCCAGGTATCGGGTGAGCTGTAGCCGGCCAAACTCTTAAGTTTGGGGGGCCTCTAACTCCGGCCCCCGGGGGTCCATCGACCCAGTTCTGGCGGCGTCGGACAGGCCTCCCGCAGACCCGGTGGTACGCCGAGTCGGGTGGAGTGCGGCCCGGTTTCGGGCGAGTTACGGCCGGTCAAAGTTTTGGCCTTTCGGGGTTCGGGGGTCCGTATCTTCGCCCCCCGGGGGTCGATCGACTCGGGGTCGGCGGCGTCCGAGAGGGGCCGTCGACGGCTATCAGACGAGCCCGCTTTCAAGCCTCTAGGCCCCGGCCTTTGGGTCGGGGCCCGAACCTACGGGGGCCCGTAGCTCCGGTCCCCGGGGGCCGATCGACCCGGGGTCGGGACCTTCGGGTAGGGCTACCAGAGGCCTAACTTTCGACCCCGGTCTGGCGGAATTCGCCCCGGCCTCGGGGGAGCCGCGGCCGTTCAAAGTTTGGACCATCGGGGGCCTCTATCTCCGGCCCCCGGGGGTCCATCGACTCGGGGCCGGTGGCGTTCGGTAGGCCTCCCGGGGGTCTACAGGCGTCCCGAGTTTGGTGGAGTTCGCGCGGGCCTCGGGTGAGTTATAGCCGTTTGAAATTTCTTCACTTCGGGGGGGGGTGCCTTTGGGACAGGTCTGGGAGGGGGTAGCCCAGGGCCTGGTGGTGCTGGTCGGGTAGGTTCAGGGGCCTGGTGGTGCGGGTGGTGGTGGCCGGGCAAGCCTTGGGGCCCAGGCGGGTGGTGGTCAGGGCTTAGGGTCCTGGGTGGTGGTGGTCGGCAGGCTTTAGGGCCAGGGTGGTGGTGGTGGTCGGGTAGGCTTAGGGGCCTGGTGGTGGTGGTCGGGGCAGCCTTTAGGGGGCCTGCGGTGGTGGTCGGGTAGGCTTAGGGTCTTGGTGGTGGTGGTGGTGGTGGTCGGGTAGCCAGGGGCCCGGTGGTGGTGGCCCGGGTAGGCTCTGCGGGCCTGGGTGGTGGTGGTCGGGTGCAGGCTTTAGGGGCCTGGTGGTGGTGGTGGTCGGGTAGGCTTAGGGGCCCGGGTGGTGGTGGTGGTGGCCTGGGCAGGCTTAGTGGGCCCGCGGTGGTGGTGGTCGGGTAGGCTTAGGGCCCGGTGGTGGTGGTGGTCGGGTAGTTTAGGGGCCCGGTGGCGTGGTGGTGGTGGTGGCTCCGGGTAGGCTTCTGTGGGCCGGGTGGTGGTGGTCGGGTAGGGTTAGCCGCTGGTGGCCCGGGTGGTGCCAAGGCCGTGGTGGTGGTCGGGTGGTGCGCTTAAGGGCCTGGTGGTGGTGGTGGTGGCCGGGTAGGGTTAGCAGTGGCTGTGGTCGCCGGGGTAGGTTTAGGGGCCTGGGGGTTGTGGTCGGGTAGGGTTAAGGTCAGGGTGGTGGTGGTTGTCGGGGTAGGTTTAGGGGCCCGGGGGTTGTGGTCGGGTAGGTTTAGGGGCCGGTTGGTGGCGGTCGGGTAGGTCTAGGGGCCTGGTGGTGGTTGGGTGTGTTTTAACTTGACAGTTGAACAGTTGACTAACAGCATCCAACCTGGTGTGATTTTCTGCTAAACTTTTGGAGTCCTTAGCGGTCTTTAACCCCGGTACGATTTTCCGCTGAACATTTGGAGGTCCGTATCTCCGGCCCCCGGGGGGTCCATCGACTCGGGACCGGTGGCGTCGGGTAGGCGGCCTCGGGGTCTAGCGGCACCCCGAGTTTGGTGGAATTCGCCCCGGTCTCGGGGGAGCCCCGGCCGGTCAAAGTTTGGACCGTCGGGGGCCTCTATCTCCGGCCCCCGGGGGTCCATCGACTCGGGGCCGGTGGCGTTCGGTAGGCCTCCCGGGGGTCTAGCGGCACCCCGAGTTTGGTGGAATTCGGCCCGGTCTCGGGGGAGCCGCGGCCGGTCAAAATTTCGGCCGTCGGGGGCCTCTATCTCCGGCCCCCGGGGGTCCATCGACTCGCTGCCGGTGGCGTCGGGTAGGGGGCCTCCGCGTCTACCGGCGACGCGAGTTTGGCGCGGATCGGCCAGGTCTCCTGGGAGTTACGGCCGGTTGAACTTTTTGCAGCTCGGGTCGAACTTCCGACCAACCCCCGCCCCCCTCGAGGCGCCGAGGCCGGCCGGTCAGGGCGCCTCTTCCCCGGGCACGGTGCGACCCCGGAGGGAGGTCTCGGGGGGCGATGGCCCTTTTACCCGCCGTCGTGGTATCGATATATACCGGGACGTATACCTCCGGGGAGGGGGGGCTCTGACGAGGCCCCGGCCACACGTAAGCTTGACTCCGGGGGGGCACGGGAGTAGGTTGGCGCCCCCTGCTCTGGGACTTGACGGATCTCCACGAGCATGGCTGCTGAGCTCCAGGGGCCTTTTCGAGCAATGCCAGCCCACGCCAAACCTCACTCACTCTGGTGGGCACGGGGGTAGGTTGGCGCCCCCTACTCCGGGACTTGACGGATCTCCGTAAGCATGGGTGCTGAGCTCCAGGGGGCTTTCCGAGCGGTGCTAGCCCACGTCAAACCTCACTCTGGTGGGCAAGGGGGTAGGTTGGCGCCCCCTACTCATAAGCATGGGTGCTGAGCTCCAGGGGGCTTTTCGAGCGATGCCAGCCCACGTTAAATCTCACTCTGGTGGGCATGGGATTAGGCTTTGTCCCCCTACTCTGGGACTTGACGGTTCTCCATAAGAATGGCTGCCGAGCTGTGTCCCCCTAAAAAAAAAAAAACCGAGTGTTGCGGGGGCGACCAGCGGGATTTACGAAAACAAAGTATGAAAAGCGCAGCCGGGGTCGAACGGCCACCCCGGCTGGGCCGAGGGCGTTTTGGCATCGACTCCCCCGCCTCCCCTCACCCTTTTGGGGAAGGCTGAGCAGGGCAGAGACCCTGGAGGAACACGGACTTCCACAGCAATGAGGCTTTTTACCATCGACTTGCCCGCCTCCCCTCACCCTTCTGGGGCAGGCTCAGCAGGGCAGACACCCTGGAGGTACCCCGCCAAAAAAAAAAAAACGACAAAGTGTTGCTGGGGCGACCAGCGGGATTTACGAAAACAAAGTATGAAAAGCGCAGCCTGGGTCGAACGGCCACCCCGGCGGGGCCGAGGGCGTTTTGGCATCGACTCCCCCGCCTCCCCTCACCCTTTTGGGGAAGGCTGAGCAGGGCAGAGACCCTGGAGGAACACGGACTTCCACAGCAATGAGGCTTTTTGCCATCGACTTGCCCGCCTCCCCTCACCCTTCTGGGGCAGGCTCAGCAGGGCAGACACCCTGGAGGTTCCCCGCCAAAAAAAGAAAAACGACAAAGTGTTGCTGGGGCGACCAGCGGGATTTACGAAAACAAAGTATGAAAAGCGCAGCCTGGGTCGAACGGCCACCCCGGCTGTGCCGAGGGCGTTTTGGCATCGACTCCCCCTGCCTCCCCTCACCCTTTGGGGGAAGGCTGAGCAGGGCGGAGACCCTGGAGGAACACGGACGTCCACAGCAATGAGGCTTTTTGCCATCGACTTGCCCGCCTCCCCTCACCCTTCTGGGGCAGGCTCAACAGGGCAGACACCCTGGAGGTTCCCCGCCAAAAAAAAAAAAATGACAAAGTGTTGCTGGGGCGACCAGCGGGATTTACGAAAAACAAAGTATGAAAAGCGCAGCCTGGGTCGAACGGCCACCCCGGCTGGGCCGAGGGCGTTTTGGCATCGACTCGCCCGCCTCCCCTTAACCCTTCTGGGGCAGGCTCAGCAGGGCAGAGACCCTGGAGGAACACGGACTTCCACAGCAATGAGGCTTTTTGCCAATGAGACTTGCCCGCCTCCCCTCACCCTTCTGGGGCAGGCTCAGCCGGGCAGACACCCTGGAGGAACACGGACTTCCACAGTACCGTGAGGTTTCTTTGGTATCGACTCTGCCCGCCCCTCCCCCGCCTCTGGGGTAGGTTCAGCAGGTGGGCAGACACCCCTGGAGGTTCCCGCCAAAAAAAAAAAAAAAAAATGACAAAGTGGTTAAGCTGGGGACACCAGCTGGATTTCTCTACTTTAAAACAAAGCATGAAAGTGCTTGTGCCTGGGTCGAACGGGCCACCGGGCTGGGCCGAGGGCGCTTTGGCATCGACTCCCCTGCCTCCCTCACCCTTTGGGAAGCTGACAGGGCGGAGACCCTGGAGGAACACCGGACGTCCACAGCAATGAGGCTTTTGCCATCGACTCTGCCCGCCTCCCCTCACCCCTTCTGGGGTAGGTTCAACAGGGCAGACACCCTGGAGGTTCCCCGCCAAAAAAAAAAAAAAAATGACAAAGGTTGCTGGGGCGCACTCCAGCGGATTTCACTTAAAACAAAGTATGAAAGCCAGCCCGGGTCAACCCGGCCGCCTGGCCGGGTCGAGGGCGCTTTGAGACGGACCGCCTCGGCCCCCTTGCACTCTCTGGCAGGCCCAGCAGGGCAGAGACCCTGGAGGAACACGGACTTCCACAGCAATGAGGCTTTTGGCCATCGACTGGCCCGCCGCCCCTCACCCTTCTGGGGCAGGCTCAGCAGGGCAGACACCCTGGAGGTACCCCGCCAAAAAAAGAAAAACGACAAAGTGTTGCTGGGGCGACCAGCGGGATTTACGAAAACAAAGTATGAAAAGCGCAGCCTGGGTCGAACGGCCACCCCCGCTGGGCCGAGAGCGTTTTGGCATCAACTTGCCCGCCTCCCCTCACCCTTCTGGGGCAGGCTCAGCAGGGTAGAGACCCTGGAGGGACACGGACTTCCACAGCAATGAGGCTTTTTGGCATCGACTTGCCCGCCTCCCCTCACCCTTCTGGGGCAGGCTCAGCAGGGCAGACACCCTGGAGGTTCCCCGCCAAAAAAAAAAAAAAGACAAAGTGTTGCTGGGGCGACCAGCGGGATTTACGAAAACAAAGTATGAAAAGCGCAGCCTGGGTCGAACGGCCTCCC
>VONZ01004327.1:0-10916 GCA_012976165.1 Labeo catla | reverse complement strand
AATGCAAGAAACTTCTAACATGATCAAGAAGTGTCTTTCTGCATTGTAAATAACATTCCTTTCATGCATGTGAAACATTTTTAATGTGGGTCAGCTCTATTCATGAAACTGCGTGAACTAGCCTTTTCTGACTGAGAAAAGACGTTTTAGACCGTTTCCATGCATGCCTTGGTTTCACGAGCTGAGTTGCCTAAAATCAGTATTGGCGATCCTAGAAGGCTCTAACTAAGCCTTTATGAACTGAGGCTCTAACTAAATATGAAATGTATAAAACTTCTAACACATCATGACGTGTCTTTCTCCATTGTAAATAACATTCCTTTCATGCATGTGAAACATTTTTTATGTGGGTCAGCATTATTCATGAAAATGCATGAACTTTCGTTTTCTGACTAGGAAAAGACGTTTTAGAGCGCTTTTCAAGCATGCCTTGGTTTCATGAGCTAGGATGCCTAAAATCAGTATTGGCGATCCTAGAAGGCTCTAACTAAGCGTTTTATGAACTGAGGCTCTAACTAAATATGATATGCATAAAACTTCTAACACATCAAGGAAGTGTCTTTCTGCATTATAAATAACATTTCTTCATGCATGTGAAACATTTTTAATGTGGGTCAACTTTATTCATGAAACTTCATGAACTTTCGTTTTCTGACTGAGAAAAGACGTTTTAGAGCGTTTCCAAGCATGCCTTGGTTTCATGAGCTGAGATGCCCAAAAACATTTTGGCAATCCTAGCAGGCCCTAACTAAGCGTTTCATGAACTGAGGCTCTAACTAAATTTCATATCCAATGAACTTCTAACACATCAAGAATTGTCTTTCTGCATTATAAATAACATTTCTTTCATGCATGTGAAACATTTTTAATGTGGGTCAACTTTTTCATGAAACTGCATGAACTAGCGTTTTCTGACTGAGAAAAGACGATTTAGAGCGTTTCCAAGCATGCTTTCGTTTCATGAGCTAGGATGCCTAAAATCAATACTGGCATTCCTAGAAGGCCCTAAGTAAGCGTTTTATGAACTGAGGCTCTAACTAAAAATGATATGCATAAAACTTCTAACACATCAAGAAGTGTCTTTCTGGATCGTAAATAACATTTCTTTCATGCATGTGAAATATTTTTAATGTGGGTCAGCTTTTTTCATGAAACTGCATGAGCTAGCCTTTTCTGACTGAGAAAAGACGTTTTAGAGCGTTTCCAAGCATGCCTTGGTTTCATGAGCTGAGATGCCTAAAAACATTTTTGGCAATCCTAGAAGGCCCTAACTAAGCGTTTCATGAACTGAGGCTCTAACTAAATTTCATGTGCAAGAAACTTCCAACTTGATCAATAAGTGTCTTTCTGCATTGTAAATAACATTCCTTTCATGAATGTGAAACATTTTTAATATGGGTCAGCTTTATTCATGAAACTGCGTGAACTAGCCTTTTCTGACTGAGAAAAGACGTTTTAGAGCGTTTCCAAGCATGCCGTGGTTTCATGAGCTGAGTTGCCTAAAATCAGTATTGGCGTTCCTAGAAGGCTCTAACTAAGCGTTTTATGAACTGAGACTCTACCTAAAAATGATATGCATAAAACTTCTAACACATCAAGAAGTGTCTTTCTGATTCATAAATAACATTTCTTTCATGCATGTGAAATATTTTTAATGTGGGTCAGCTTTTTTCATGAAACTGCATGAACTAGCCTTTTCTGACTGAGAAAAGACGTTTTAGAGCGTTTCCAAGCATGCCTTGGTTTCATGAGCTGAGATGCCTAAAAACATTTTTGGCAATCCTAGAAGGCCCTAACTAAGCCTTTTATGAACTGAGGCTCTAAACTACCCTCATATGCAAGCAAACTCTAACTTGATCAAGAAGCGTTCATCTGCATTGTGGGGCCAACATCTTTCATGCATGTGAAATATTTTTAATGTGGGTCAGTTCTATTCATGAAACTGCGTGAACTAGCCTTTTCTGACTGAGAAAAGACGTTTTAGAGCGTTTCCATGCATGCCTTGGTTTCACGAGCTGAGTTGCCTAAAATCAGTATTGGCGATCCTAGAAGGCTCTAACTAAGCCTTTTATGAACTGAGGCTCTAACTAAATATGAAATGTATTAAACTTCTAACACATCATGAAGTGTCTTTCTCCATTGTAAATAACATTCCTTTCATGCATGTGAAACATTTTTTATGTGGGTCAGCTTTATTCATGAAACTTGCATGAACTATCGCTTTCTGACTGAGAAAAGACGTTTTAGAGCGTTTCCAAGCATGCCTTGGTTTCATGAGCTAGGATGCCTAAAATCAGTATTGGCGATCCTAGAAGGCTCTAACTAAGCGTTTTATGAACTGACGCTCTAAACTAAATATGATATGCATAAAACTTCTAACACATCAAGAAGTCTCTTAATGCATTGTAAATAAAATTCGTTTCATGAATGTGGAACATTTTCAATGTGGGTCAACTTTATTCATGAAATGAACTAGCGCTTTTATGACACAAAGACGCTTTTAGAGCCGCTTTCCAAGTATGCCTGGTTTCATGAGCTGAGATGCCTAAAAACATTTTGGCAATCCTAGCAGGCCCTAACTAAGCGTTTCATGAACTGAGGCTCTAACTAAATTTCATATCCAATGAACTTCTAACACATCATGAAGTGTCTTTCTGCATTATAAATAACATTTCTTTCATGCATGTGAAACATTTTTTATGTGGGTCAGCATTATTCATGAAACTTGCATGAACTATCGTTTTCTGACTGAGAAAAGACGTTTTAGAGCGTTTCCAAGCATGCCTTGGTTTCATGAGCTAGGATGCCTAAAATCAGTATTGGCGATCCTAGACGGCTCTAACTAAGGGTTTTATGAACTGAGGCTCTAACTCAATATCAAATGTATAAAACTTCTAACACATCATGAAGTGTCTTTCTGGATCGTAAATAACATTTCTGTCATGTATGTGAAATATTTTTAATGTGGGTCAGCTTTATTCATGAAACTGCATGAACTAGCCTTTTCTGACTGAGAAAAGACGGTTTAGAGCGTTTCCAAGCATGCCTTGGTTTCATGAGCTAGGATGCCTAAAATCAGTATTGGCGATCCTAGAAGGCTCTAACTAAGCGTTTTATGAACTGAGGCTCTAACTAAATTTCATATCCAAGAAACTTCTAACAGATCAAGAAGTTTCTTTCTTCATTGTAAATAACATTCCTTTAATGCATGTGAAATATTTTTAATATAGGTCAGCTTTATTCATGAAACTGCATGAACTAGCCTTTTCTGACTGAGAAAAGACGTTTTAGAGCGTTTCCAAGCATGCCTTGGTTTCATGAGCTAGGATGCCTAAAATCAGTATTGGCGATCCTAGAAGGCTCTAACTAAGCTTTTTATGAACTGAGGCTCTAACTAAATATGAAATGTATAAAACTTCTAACACATCATGAAGTGTCTTTCTCCATTGTAAATAACATTCCTTTCATACATGTGAAACATTTTTTATGTGGGTCAGCATTATTAATGAAAATGCATGAACTTTCGTTTTCTGACTAGGAAAAGACGTTTTAGAGCGCTTTTCAAGCATGCCTTGGTTTCATGAGCTAGGATGCCTAAAATCAGTATTGGCGATCCTAGAAGGCTCTAGCTAAGCCTTTTATGAACTGAGGCTCTAACTAAATATGAAATGTATAAAACTTCTAACACATCATGAAGTGTCTTTCTGCATTATAAATAACATTCCTTTCATGCATGTGAAACATTTTTAATGTGGGTCAGCTTTTTTCATGAAATTGCATGAACTAGCGTTTTATGATTGACAAAAGACGATTTAGAGCGTTTCCAAGCATGCCTTGGTTTCATGAGCTGAGATGCCTAAAAACATTTTGGCAATCCTAGCAGGCCCTAACTAAGCGTTTCATGAACTGAGGCTCTAACTAAATTTCATGTCCAATGAACTTCTAACACATCAAGAATTGTCTTTCTGCATTATAAATAACATTTCTTTCATGCATGTGAAACATTTTTAATGTGGGTCAGCTTTATTCATGAAACTGCGTGAACTAGCCTTTTCTGACTGAGAAAAGACGTTTTAGAGCGTTTCCAAGCATGCCGTGGTTTCATGAGCTGAGTTGCCTAAAATCAGTATTGGCGTTCCTAGAAGGCTCTAACTAAGCGTTTTATGAACTGAGGCTCTAACTAAATATGATATGCATTAAACGTCTAACACATCAACAAGTGTCTTTCTGCATTATAAATGACATTTCTTTCATGCATGTAAAACATTTTTTATGTGGGTCAGCATTATTCATGAAACTTGCATGAACTATCGTTTTCTGACTGAGAAAAGACGTTTTAGAGCGTTTCCAAGCATGCCTTGGTTTCATGAGCTAGGATGCCTAAAATCAGTATTGGCGATCCTAGAAGGCTCTAACTAAGTGTTTTATGAACTGACGCTCTAAACTAAATTTGATATGCATAAAACTTCTAACACATCAAGAAGTGTCTTTCTGGATTGTAAATAACATTCCTTTCATGCATGTGAAACATTTTTAATGTGGGTCAGCTTTTTTTATGAAATTGCATGAACTAGCGTTTTATGATTGACAAAAGACGTTTTAGAGCGTTTCCAAGCATGCCTTGGTTTCATGAGCTGAGATGCCTAAAAACATTTTGGCAATCCAAGCAGGCCCTAACTAAGCGTTTTTATGAACTGAGGCTCTAACTAAATTTCATATCCAATGAACTTCTAACACATCAAGAATTGTCTTTCTGCATTATAAATAACATTTCTTTCATGCATGTGAAACATTTTTATGTGGGTCAGCTTTTTCATGAAACTGCATGAACTAGCGTTTTCTGACTGAGAAAAGACGTTTTAGAGCGTTTCCAAGCATGCCTTGGTTTCATGAGCTAGGATGCCTAAAATCAGTACTGGCATTCCTAGAAGGCCCTAAGTAAGCGTTTTATGAACTGGGGCTCTACCTAAAAATGATATTCATAAAACTTCTAACACATCAAGAAGTGTCTTTCTGGATCGTAAATAACATTTCTTTCATGCATGTGATATATTTTTAATGTGGGTCAGCTTTTTTCATAAAACTGCATGAACTAGCGTTTTCTGACTGAGAAAAGACGTTTTAGAGCGTTTCCAAGCATGCCTTGGTTTCATGAGCTGAGATGCCTAAAAACATTTTTGGCAATCCTAGACGGCCCTAACTAAGCGTTTCATGAACTGAGGCTCTAACTAAATTTCATATGCAAGAAACTTCCAACTTGATCAATAATTGTCTTTCTGCATTGTAAATAACATTCCTTTCATGCATGTGAAACATTTTTAATGTGGGTCAGCTCTATTCATGAAACTGCGTGAACTAGCCTTTTCTGACTGAGAAAAGACGTTTTAGAGCATTTCCATGCATGCCTTGGTTTCACGAGCTGAGTTGCCTAAAATCAGTATTGGCAATCCTAGAACGCTCTAACTAAGCCTTTTATGAACTGAGCCTCTAACTAAATATGAAATGTATAAAACTTCTAACACATCATGAAGTGTCTTTCTCCATTGTAAATAACATTCCTTTCATGCATGTGAAACATTTTTTATGTGGGTCAGCATTATTCATGAAAATGCATGAACTTTCGTTTTGTGACTAGGAAAAGACGTTTTAGAGCGCTTTTCAAGCATGCCTTGGTTTCATGAGCTAGGATGCCTAAAATCAGTATTGGCGATCCTAGAAGGCTCTAACTAAGCCTTTTATGAACTGAGGCTCTAACTAAATATGAAATGTATAAAACTTCTAACACATCATGAAGTATCTTTCTGCATTATAAATAACATTCCTTTCATGCATGTGAAACATTTTTAATGTGGGTCAGCTTTTTTCATGAAATTGCATGAACTAGCGTTTTATGATTGACAAAAAGACGCTTTAGAGCGTTTCCAAGCATGCCTTGGTTTCATGAGCTAGGATTCCAAAAATCAGTATTGGCGATCCTAGAAGGCTCTAACTAAGCGTTTTATGAACTGAGGCTCTAACTAAATATGATATGCATAAATCTAACACATCAACAAGTGTCTTTCTGCATTATGAATGACATTTCTTTCATGCATGTAAAACATTTTTAATGTGGGTCAGATTTTCATGAAACTGCATGAACTAGCGCTTGACTGAGAAAAGATTTAGAGCGTTTCCAAGCATGCCTTGGTTTCATGAGCTGAGATCCTCATTATTACATCCTAGGCTAAGTGTTTTATGGACTGAGGCTCTAACTAAATATGATGCATTAAACGCCTAACACATCAACAAGGTCTTTCTGCATTATGAATGACATTTCTTTCATGCATGTAAAACATTTTTAATGTGGGTCAGCTTTTTCATGAAACTTCATGAACTGGCGTTTTTTAACTGAGAAAAGACTTTTTTTGAGCGTTTCCAAGCATGCCTTGGTTTCATGAGCTAGGATTCCTGAAATCAGTATTGGCGATCCTAGAAGGCTCTAACTAAGTGTTTTATGAACTGAGGCTCTACCTAAAAATGATATGCATAAAACTTCTAACACATCAAGAAGTGTCTTTCTGGATCGTAAATAACATTTCTTTCATGCATGTGAAATATTTTTAATGTGGGTCAGCTTTTTTCATGAAACTGCATGAACTATCCTTTTCTGACTGAGAAAAGACGTTTTAGAGCGTTTCCAAGCATGCCTTGGTTTCATGAGCTGAGATGCCTAAAAACATTTTTGGCAATCCTAGAAAGCCCTAACTAAGCGTTTCATGAACTGAGGCTCTAACTAAATTTCATATGCAAGAAACTTCTAACTTGATCAAGAAGTGTCTTTCTGCATTGTAAATAACATTCCTTTCATGCATGTGAAACATTTTTAATGTGGGTCAGTTCTATTCATGAAACTGCGTGAACTAGCCTTTTCTGACTGAGAAAAGACGTTTTAGAGCGTTTCCATGCATGCCTTGGTTTCACGAGCTGAGTTGCCTAAAATCAGTATTGGCGATCCTAGAAGGCTCTAACTAAGCCTTTTATGAACTGAGGCTCTAACTAAATATGAAATGTATAAAACTTCTAACACATCGTGAAGTGTCTTTCTCCATTGTAAATAACATTCCTTTCATGCATGTGAAACATTTTTTATGTGGGTCAGCATTATTCATGAAAATGCATGAACTTTCGTTTTCTGACTAGGAAAAGACGTTTTAGAGCACTTTTCAAGCATGCCTTGGTTTCATGAGCTAGGATGCCTAAAATCAGTATTGGCGATCCTAGAAGGCTCTAACTAAACGTTTTATGAACTGAGGCTCTTACTAAATATGAAATGTATAAAACTTCTAACACATCATGAAGTGTCTTTCTGCATTATAAATAACATTTCTTTCGTGCATGTGAAACATTTTTTATGTGGGTCAGCATTATTCATGAAACTTGCATGAACTATCGTTTTCTGACTGAGAAAAGACGTTTTAGAGCGTTTCCAAGCATGCCTTGGTTTCATGAGCTAGGATGCCTAAAATCAGTATTGGCGATCCTAGAAGGCTCTATCTAAGCGTTTTATGAACTGACGCTCTAAACTAAATATGATATGCATAAAACTTCTAACACATCAAGAAGTGTCTTTCTGGATTGTAAATAACATTCCTTTCATGCATGTGAAACATTTTTAATGTGGGTCAGCTTTTTTCATGAAATTGCATGAACTAGCGTTTTATGATTGACAAAAGACGTTTTAGAGCGTTTCCAAGCATGCCTTGGTTTCATGAGCTGAGATGCCTAAGAACATTTTGGCAATCCTAGCAGGCCCTAACTAAGCGTTTCATGAACTGAGGCTCTAACTAAATTTCATATCCAATGAACTTCTAACACATCAAGAATTGTCTTTCTGCATTATAAATAACATTTCTTTCATGCATGTGAAACATTTTTAATGTGGGTCAGCTTTTTCATGAAACTGCATGAACTAGCGTTTTCTGACTGAGAAAAGACGTTTTAGAGCATTTCCAAGCATGCCTTGGTTTCATGAGCTAGGATGCCTAAAATCAGTACTGGTATTCCTAGAAGGCCCTAAGTAAGCGTTTTATGAACTGAGGCTCTAACTAAATATGATATGCATTAAACGTCTAACACATCAACAAGTGTCGTTCTGCATTATAAATGACATTTCTTTCATGCATGTAAAACATTTTTAATGTGGGTCAGCTTTTTTCATGAAACTTCATGAACTGGCGTTTTTTAACTGAGAAAAGACTTTTTTTGAGCGTTTCCAAGCATGCCTTGGTTTCATGAGCTAGGATGCCTAAAATCAGTATTGGCGATCCTAGAAGGCTCTATCTAAGCGTTTTATGAACTGACGCTCTAAACTAAATATGATATGCATAAAACTTCTAACACATCAAGAAGTGTCTTTCTGGATTGTAAATAACATTCCTTTCATGTATGTGAAACATTTTTAATGTGGGTCAGCTTTTTTCATGAAATTGCATGAACTAGCGTTTTATGATTGACAAAAGACGTTTTAGAGCGTTTCCAAGCATGCCTTGGTTTCATGAGCTGAGATGCCTAAAAACATTTTGGCAATCCAAGCAGGCCCTAACTAAGCGTTTTTATGAACTGAGGCTCTAACTAAATTTCATATCCAATGAACTTCTAACACATCAAGAATTGTCTTTCTGCATTATAAATAACATTTCTTTCATGCATGTGAAACATTTTTAATGTGGGTCAGCTTTTTCATGAAACTGCATGAACTAGCGTTTTCTGACTGAGAAAAGACGTTTTAGAGCGTTTCCAAGCATGCCTTGGTTTCATGAGCTAGGATGCCTAAAATCAGTACTGGCGTTCCTAGAAGGTCCTAAGTAAGCGTTTTATGAACTGAGGCTCTACCTAAAAATGATATGCATAAAACTTCTAACACATCAAGAAGTGTCTTTCTGGATCGTAAATAACATCTCTTTCATGCATGTGACATATTTTTAATGTGGGTCAGCTTTTTTCATAAAACTGCATGAACTAGCGTTTTCTGACTGAGAAAAGACGTTTTAGAGCGTTTCCAAGCATGCCTTGGTTTCATGAGCTGAGATGCCTAAAAACATTTTTGGCAATCCTAGAAGGCCCTAACTAAGCCTTTTATGAACTGAGGCTCTAACTAAATATGAAATGTATAAAACTTCTAACACATCATGAAGTGTCTTTCTCCATTGTAAATAACATTCCTTTCATGCATGTGAAACATTTTTTATGTGGGTCAGCATTATTAATGAAAATGCATGAACTTTCGTTTTCTGACTAGAAAAAGACGTTTTAGAGCGCTTTTCAAGCATGCCTTGGTTTCATGAGCTAGGATGCCTAAAATCAGTATTGGCGATCCTAGAAGGCTCTAACTAAGCGTTTTATGAACTGAGGCTCTAACTAAATTTCATATTCAGAAAACTTCTAA
Source organism: Labeo catla (assembly GCA_012976165.1). Taxonomy (NCBI): domain Eukaryota; kingdom Metazoa; phylum Chordata; class Actinopteri; order Cypriniformes; family Cyprinidae; genus Labeo; species Labeo catla. The sequence goes on along the minus strand of VONZ01004327.1, from coordinate 1,492 downwards.
CACATCATGAAGTGTCTTTCTGCATTGTAAATAACATTCCTTTCATGCATGTGAAACATTTTTAATATGGGTCAGCTTTTTTCATGAAACTGCATGAACTAGCGTTTTCTGACTGAGAAAAGACGTTTTAGAGCGTTTCCAAGCATGCCTTGGTTTCATGAGCTGAGTTGCCTAAAAACATTTTTGGCGATCCTAGAAGGCCCTAACTAAGCATTTTATGCATTGAGGCTCTAACTAAAGTTCATATGCAAAAAACTTCTAACACATCAAGAAGTGTCTTTCTGCATTGTAAATAACATTTCTTTCATGCATGTGAAACATTTTTAATGTGGGTCAGATTTTTTCATGAAACTGCATGAAATAGCGTTTTCTGACTGAGAAAAGACGTTTTAGAGCGTTTCCAAGCATGCCTTGGTTTCATGAGCTAGGATTCCTGAAATCAGTATTGGCGATCCTAGAAGGCTCTAACTAAGCGTTTTATGAACTGAGGCTCTAACTAAATATGATATGCATTAAACGTCTAACACATCAACAAGTGTCTTTCTGGATCGTAAATAACATTTCTTTCATGCATGTGACATATTTTTAATGTGGGTCAGCTTTTTTCATAAAACTGCATGAAGTAGCGTTTTCTGACTGAGAAAAGACGTTTTAGAGCGTTTCCAAGCATGCCGTGGTTTCATGAGCTGAGTTGCCTAAAATCAGTATTGGCGATCCTAGAAGGCTCTAAATAAGCGTTTTATGAACTGAGGCTCTACCTAAAAATGATATACATAAAACTTCTAACACATCAAGAAGTGTCTTTCTGGATCGTAAATAACATTTCTTTCATGCATGTGAAATATTTTTAATGTGGGTCAGCTTTTTTCATGAAACTGCATGAACTAGCCTTTTCTGACTAAGAAAAGACGTTTTAGAGCGTTTCCAAGCATGCCTTGGTTTCATGAGCTGAGATGCCTTAAAAACATTTTTGGCAATCCTAGAAGGCCCTAACTAAGCGTTTCATGAACTGAGGCTCTAACTAAATTTCATATGCAAGAAACTTCTAACTTGATCAAGAAGTGTCTTTCTGCATTGTTATAACATTCCTTTCATGCATGTGAAACATTTTTAATGTGGGTCAGCTCTATTCATGAAACTGCGTGAACTAGCCTTTTCTGACTGAGAAAAGACGTTTTAGAGCGTTTCCATGCATGCCTTGGTTTCACGAGCTGAGTTGCCTAAAATCAGTATTGGCGATCCTAGAAGGCTCTAACTAAGCCTTTTTATGAACTGAGGCTCTAACTAAATATGAAATGTATAAAACTTCTAACACATCATGAAGTGTCTTTCTGCATTATAAATAACATTTCTTTCATGCATGTGAAACATTTTTTATGTGGGTCAGCATTATTCATGAAACTTGCATGAACTATCATTTTCTGACTGAGTAAAGACGTTTTAGAGCGTTTCCAAGCATGCCTTGGTTTCATGAGCTAGGATGCCTAAAATC
>VONZ01004326.1:0-10942 GCA_012976165.1 Labeo catla | reverse complement strand
GCTGGTAGAGATTTTTTTTCATTAAAAGTATACATAAAACAAACATAACAGTGGGACAGCCTTTTTGGAATCCAGACATCATTGATAAATTCCACCTGGTTACTGCTGATAGAGATTTTTTTTTCAGTAAAAGTTTACATAATACAAACATAACAGTGGGACAGCCTTTTTGGAATCCAGACATCATTGATGGAATTCCACCTGGTTACTGCTGATAGAGATTTTTATTTCAGTAAAAAGTATACATAATACAAACATAACAGTTGGGACAGCCTTTTTGGAATCCAGACATCATTGATGGAATTCCACCTGGTTACTGCTGTTAGAGATTTTTATTTCAGCAAAAAGTATACATAATACAAACATAACAGTGGGACAGGCTTTTTGGAATCCAGACATCATTGATGGAATTCCACCTCGTTACTGCTGGTAGAGATTTTTTAAGCGCAAAAGTATACATAATACAAACATAACAGTGGGACAGCCTTTTTGGAATCCAGACATCATTGATGAAATTCCAACTGGTTACTGCTGATAGAGATTTTTTTTTCAGTAAAAGTTTACATAATACAAACATAACAGTGGGACAGCCTTTTTGGAATCCATACAACATTGATGGAATTCCACCTGGTTACTGCTGGTAGAGATTTTTTTTCAGTAAAAAGTATGCATACTACAAACATAACAGATGGGGCAGCCTTTTTCGAATCCAGACATCATTGATGGAATTCCACCTGGTTACTGCTGGTAGAGAGTTTTTTTCAGTAAAAAGTATGCATAATACAAACATAACAGTGGGACAGCCTTTTTGGAATCCAGACATCATTGATGGAATTCCACCTTGTCACTGCTGGTAGAGATTTTTATTTCAGTAAAAGTATACATAATACAAACATAACAGTGGGACAGCCTTTTTGGAATCCAGACATCATTGATGGAATTCCACCTGGTTACTTCTGGTAGAGATTTATATTTCAGTAAAAGTATACATAATACAAATATAACAGTGGGACAGCCTTTTTGGAATCCAGATATCATTGATGGAATTCCACCTGGTTACTGCTGGTAGAGATTTATATTTCAGTAAAAGCATACATAATACAAACATAACAGTGGGACAGCCTTTTTGGAATCCAGACATCATTGATGGAATTCCACCTGGTTACTGCTGGTAGAGATTTTTTTCAGTAAAAGTATACATAATACAAACGTAACAGTGGGACAGCCTTTTTGGAATCCAGACATTATTGATGAAATTCCACCTAATTACTGCTGATAGAGATTTTTTTTCAGTAAAAGTTTACATAATACAAACATAACAGTGGGACAGCCTTTTTGGAATCCAGACATCATTGATGGAATTCCACCTGGTTACTGCTGGTAGAGATTTATATTTCAGTAAAAGTATACATAATACAAACATAACAGTGGGACAGCCTTTTTGGAATCCAGACATCATTGATGAAATTCCACCTGGTTACTGCTGATAGAGATTTTTTTTTCAGTAAAAGTTTACATAATACAAACATAACAGTGGGACAGCCTTTTTGGAATCCAGACATCATTGATGGAAATCCACCTGGTTACTGCTGATAGAGATTTTTTTTCAGTAAAAAGTATACATAATACAAACATAACAGTGGGACAGCCTTTTTGGAATCCAGACATCATTGATGGAAATCCACCTGGTTACTGCTGGTAGAGATTTTTATTTCAGTAAAAAGTATACATAATACAAACATAACAGTGGGACAGGCTTTTTGGAATCCAGACATCATTGATTGAATTCCACCTGGTTACTGCTGATAGAGATTTACATATTTCCGGTAAAAGTATACATAATACAAAATAAACAGAGGGGACAACCTTTTGGAATCAGACATCATTGATGGAATTCCCACCTGGTTACTACTGGTAGAGATTTATATTTCAGTAAAGCATACACAATACAAACATAACAGTGGGACCTTTTTGGAATCAGACATCATTGATGGAATTCCACCTGGTTACTGCTGGTAGAGATTTATATTTCGGTAAAAGTATACATAATACAAAACATAACAGTGGGACAGCATTTTTGGAATCCAGACATCACTGATGAAATTCCACCTAATTACTGCTGATAGAGATTTTTTTTTTCAGTAAAAGTTTACATAATACAAACATAACAGTGGGACAGCCTTTTTGGAATCCAGACATCATTGATGGAATTCCACCTGGTTACTGCTGGTAGAGATTTTTTTTCATTAAAAGTATACATAATACAAACATAACAGTGGGACAGCCTTTTTGGAATCCAGACATCATTGATGGAATTCCACCTGGTTACTGCTGGTAGAGATTTATATTTCAGTAAAAGCATACATAATACAAACATAACAGTGGGACAGCCTTTTTGGAATCCATACACCATTGATGGAATTCCATCTGGTTACTGCTGGAAGAGATTTTTATTTCAGTAAAAAGTATACATAATACAAACATAACAGTGGGACAGCCTTTTTTGAATCCAGACATCATTAATGGAATTCCACCTGGTTACTGCTGGTAGAGATTTTTTTTCATTAAAAGTATACATAATACAAACATAACAGTGGGACAGCCTTTTTGGAATCCAGACATCATTGATGGAATTCCACCTGGTTACTGCTGGTAGAGATTTATATTTCAGTAAAAGTATACATAATACAAATATAACAGTGGGACAGCCTTTTTGGAATCCAGATATCATTGATGGAATTCCACCTGGTTACTGCTGGTAGAGATTTATATTTCAGTAAAAGTATACATAATAGAAACATAACAGTGGGACAGCCTTTTTTGAATCCAGACATCATTGATGGAATTCCACCTGGTTACTACTTGTAGAGATTCATATTTCAGTAAAAGTATACATAATACAAACATAACAGTGGGACAGCCTTTTTGGAATCCAGACATCATTGATGGAATTCCACCTGGTTACTGCTGGTAGAGATTTATATTTCAGTAAAAGTATACATAATACAAATATAACAGTGGGACAGCCTTTTTGGAATCCAGACATCATTGATGGAATTCCACCTGGTTACTGCTGGTAGAGATTTATATTTCAGTAAAAGCATACATAATACAAACATAACAGTGGGACAGCCTTTTTGGAATCCAGACATCATTGATGGAATTCCACCTGGTTACTGCTGTTAGAGATTTTTATTTCAGTAAAAAGTATACATAATGCAAACATAACAGTGGGACAGCCTTTTTGGAATCCAGACATCATTGATGGAATTCCACCTGGTTACTGCTGGTAGAGATTTATATTTCAGTAAAAGTATACATAATACAAATATAACAGTGGGACAGCCTTTTTGGAATCCAGATATCATTGATGGAATTCCACCTGGTTACTGCTGGTAGAGATTTATATTTCAGTAAAAGCATACATAATACAAACATAACAGTGGGACAGCCTTTTTGGAATCCAGACATCATTGATGGAATTCCACCTGGTTACTGCTGGTAGAGATTTTTTTTCAGTAAAAAGTATACATAATACAAACATAACAGTGGGACAGCATTTTTGGAATCCAGACATCACTGATGAAATTCCACCTAATTACTGCTGATAGAGATTTTTTTTTTCAGTAAAAGTTTACATAATACAAACATAACAGTGGGACAGCCTTTTTGGAATCCAGACATCATTGATGGAATTCCACCTGGTTACTGCTGGTAGAGATTTTTTTTCATTAAAAGTATACATAGTACAAACATAACAGTGGGACAGCCTTTTTGGAATCCAGACATCATTGATGGAATTCCATCTGTTTACTGCTGGTAGAGATTTTTATTTCAGTAAAAAGTATACATAATACAAACATAACAGTTGGGACAGCTTTGTTGGAATCCAGACATCATTGATGGAATTCCACGTGGTTACTGCTGGTAAAGAGTTTTTTTCAGTAAAAAGTATGCATAATACAAACATAACAGTGGGACAGCCTTTTTGGAATCCAGACATCATTAATGGAATTTCACCTGGTTATTGCTGGTAGAGATTTTTTTTTCAGTAAAAAGTATACATAATACAAACATAACAGTTGGGACAGCCTTTTTGGAATCCAGACATCACTGATGGAATTCCACCTGGTTACTGCTGGTAGAGATTTTTTTTTCAGTAAAAGTATACATAATACAAACATAACAGTTGGGACAGCCTTTTTGGAATCCAGACATCATTGATGGAATTCCACCTGGTTACTGCTGGTAGAGAGTTTTTTTCAGTAAAAAGTATGCATAATACAAACATAACAGTGGGACAGCCTTTTTGGAATCCAGACATCATTGATGGAATTCCACCTGGTTACTGCTGGTAGAGATTTATATTTCAGTAAAAGTATACATAATACAAATATAACAGTGGGACAGCCTTTTTGGAATCCAGACATCATTGATGGAATTCCACCTGGTTACTGCTGATAGAGATTTATATTTCAGTAAAAGCATATAGCCTAAAACATAACAGTGGGACAGCCTTTTGGGAATCAGACATCATTGATGGAATTCCACCTGGTTACTATGGTAGAGATTTATATTTCAGTAGAGGTATACATAATACAAACATAACAATTGGGACAGCATTTTTGGAATCCAGACATCACTGATGAAATTCCACTAATTACTGCTGATAGAGATTTTTTCCACAGTAAAAGTTTTACATTATACAAACATAACAATTGGACAAACCTTTTGGAATCAGACATCATTGATGGAATTCCACCTGGTTACTACTGATAGAGATTTTTCAGTAAAGGAAATTATACATGGTACAAAACATAACAGTGGGACAGCCTTTTGGAATCCAGACATCATTGATGGAATTCCATCTGGTTACTGCTGGTAGAGATTTTTTTTCATTAAAAGTATACATAATACAAACATAACAGTGGGACAGCCTTTTTGGAATCCATACACCATTGATGGAATTCCACCTGGTTACTGCTGGTAGAGATTTTTATTTCAGTAAAAAGTATACATAAAACAAACATAACAGTGGGACAGCCTTTTTGGAATCCTGACATCATTGAGGAAATTCCACCTGGTTACTGCTGGTAGAGATTTTTTTTTTCAGTAAAAAGTATACATAATACAAACATAACAGTGGGACAGCCTTTTTAGAATCCAGACATCATTAATGGAATTCCAACTGTTTACTGCTGGTAGAGATTTTTTCATTAAAAGTATACATAATACAAACATAACAATTAAGGACAGCCTTTTTTGGAATCCGGATATCATTGATCGAATTCCACCTGGTTACTGCTGAGGTAGAGATTTCTATATTTCAGTAAAAGTATACATAATAGATACATAACAGTGGGACAGCCTTTTTGGAATCCAGACATCATTTATGGAGTTCCACCTGGTTACTACTTTTAGAAATTCATATTTCAGTAAATGTATACATAATACAAACATAACAGTGGGACAGCCTTTTTGGAATCCAGACATCATTGATGTAATTCCACCTGGTTACTGCTGATAGAGATTTTTTTTTTCAGTAAAAGTTTACATAATACAAACATAACAGTGGGACAGCCTTTTTGGAATCCAGACATCATTGATGGAATTCCACCTGGTTACTGCTGGTAGAGATTTATATTTCAGTAAAAGTATACATAATACAAACATAACAGTGGGACAGCATTTTTGGAATCCAGACATCACTGATGAAATTCCACCTAATTACTGCTGATAGAGATTTTTTTTTTCAGTAAAAGTTTACATAATACAAACATAACAGTGGGACAGCCTTTTTGGAATCCAGACATCATTGATGGAATTCCACCTGGTCACTGCTGATAGAGATTTTTTTTTTTCAGTAAAAGTTTACATAATACAAACATAACAGTGCGACAGCCTTTTTGGAATCCATACACCATTGATGGAATTCCACGTGGTTACTGCTGGTAGAGATTTTTATTTCAGTAAAAAGTATACATAAAACAAACATAACAGTGGGACAGCCTTTTTGGAATCCTGACATCATTGAGGAAATTCCACCTGGTTACTGCTGGTAGAGATTTTTTTTTTCAGTAAAAAGTATACATAATACAAACATAACAGTGGGACAGCGTTTTGGGAATCCAGACATCATTGATGGAATTCCACCTGGTTACTGCTGGTAGAGATTTTTATTTTTTTTTTTTCAGTAAAAAGTATACATACACAAACATAACTGTGGGACAGCCTTTGAATCCAGGACATCATTAATGGAATTCCATCTGTTTTCACACTTCCCAGCCAACATGTATATGTGGGGCCCACATGGTTTCTGCTGGGTCTACATGGGTACCAAGTGGGCATGGTCCCAAAATAGGCATCTTATCTGGGGCCCACTTGGGTCCGCTAAGTAGGTCCCACACGGGCAAAAACAGATGGGCTCCCTATGTGGGACCTAGTTGGGTCACAAATGGGAAATGAGTGCTTGGGCTCGAAATGGGCAACACAAATGGGGCCCATATGAGTTTAACAAATGGGTTAGACATGGGAAAACACAATTAATCCCATATAGGCTACCTACACTGGCCCAAGGTAGTACCCACATAGGCCACCTCTATATGGGCTCAGAATGGGGAAACACATATGGGGCCCTCTTGGTCAAACCATATGGGTAAAACATGGGCAAACACAATTAGTCTCATATAGGCTGCCTACACTGGCCCAAGGTAGTACCCACAAAGGCTACCTCTATATGGGTTCTGAATGGGGAAACACATATGGGGCCCTCTTGGTCAAACCATATGGGTAAAATATGGGCACACACAATCAGTCCCATATAGGCTACCTACACTGGCCCAAGGTAGTACCCACAAAGGCTACCTCTATATGGGTTCTGAACGGGGAAACACATATGGGGCCCTCTTGGTCAAACCATATGGGTCAAATATGGGCAGACACAATCAGTCCCAATAAGCTACCTACACTGGCCCAAGGCGGGACCCACAAAGGCTACCTCTATATGGGTTCTGATTGGGGAAACCCATATGGGGCCCTCTTGGTCAAACCATATGGGTAAAACATGGGCAAACACAATTAGTCTCATATAGGCTGCCTGCATGGGCCCAAGGTAGTACCCACAAAGGCTACCTCTATATGGGTTCTGAATGGGGAAACACATATGGGGCCCTCTTGGTCAAACCATATGGGTAAAAAATGGGCAGACACAATCAGTCCCATATAGGCTGCCTGCATGGGCCCAAGGTAGTACCCACAAAGGCTACCTCTATATGGGTTCTGAATGGGGAAACCCATATGGGGCCCTCTTGGTCAAACCATATGGGTAAAAAATGGGCAGACACAATCAGTCCCATATAGGCTGCCTGCATGGGCCCAAGGTAGTACCCACAAAGGCTACCTCTATATGGGTTCTGAACGGGGAAACATATATGGGGCCCTCTTGCTCAAACCATATGGGTAAAACATGGGCAAACACAATCAGTCCCATATAGGCTGCCTGCATGGGCCCAAGGTAGTACCCACAAAGGCTACCTCTATATGGGTTCTGAATGGGGAAACACATATAGGGCCCTCTTGGTCAAACCATATGGGTAAAAAATGGGCAGACACAATCAGTCCCATATAGGCTGCCTGCATGGGCCCAAGGTAGTACCCACAAAGGCTACCTCTATATGGGTTCTGAATGGGGAAACACATATGGGGCCCTCTTGGTCAAACCATATAGGTAGAACATGGGTAAACACAATCAATCCCATATGGGCTGCCTACATGGGCCCAAGGTAGTACCCACATAAGTAATCTTTGTATGGGTTCTGAACAGTGAAAGACGTGTAGGGCCCTCTTGCCAAACTATATGGGTCAGACATGGGCATACACAATCAGTCCTTTATAGGTTGGCTACATGGGCTCAAGGTAGTACCCACATGGGTAAGCACTGTATGGGTTGTGAATGGGGAAATACATATGGGGTAGTGATCTTCCCATCATGTGGTAGGGTGACCAAACGTGCCGCTTTCTGGGGACATATTCTGCACAGGATTTCTATATTGCTTAAATTAACCAGGTTGGTTGCTTGTGCTGCGGCAATGGATCATTGCATGACAACAAAGTACCGCGAGAATGATTCGAAAGGATGGAGCATCTGCTCTGCATAGCTCTTGCGGTACTTTGATGTTGTACAATAATCAATCAGCACAGTGAAAACAACCAACACCTGGTTATTTTAGGCAATTTAGAAATCATGTGCTGAATGTGTCCCCAGGTAGTGCCATGTCTGGTTATCCAATAGGGGACATGAGCAAACATAATCAGCCCCATATAGGCTGACTGCAGGGGCCCTAGGTAGTACACATATAGGTACTAGGTGGAGTTTGGGATCTATGTGTGTACAGTATTGACCTTATTCACCATTTTTAAAATATTGTCTTTGAACTTCCATTTGTGCTGTAGCATGGCATTTCTATTAATAGTAATTTAGCTGGTAAAGTGGATTTATGTATTTTAGAGTTAACAAAAGTTATTGTAAACACTGTAATGTTTAAAGCAAATGTCTTAACAAATGTCAGTGGACAGACAGAAGAAAGACAGAATGGACATTTATGTTTCTGATGGGAAAAATCCAATGTATATCCAGAAATCGTATTTGCAGCATATGATACAGGGTTTCAGAATAAAGTGCTGTTTCATTCAGTTAGCATATTGTGTTTTGTGTTCAGTTTTCTTTTTGAACCAACAGTACAGACTTTTCTTTTCAGTCTAGTTGGCACATGACCGACCTTCAAAGATGAAATATGATTGAAATAATGTCAGCTGCTGTTTTAACATTGACATAAATCGATAATGTATAATGCTAAATCATTCAAATTTGTTTTTAACAAAAAAATCTTTAAAAAAAAATAAATAAAAATAATAATAATAAAAATAAAGTTGAATAAATGTCATGTCTGTAACAAGAAATATCTGGCTTTTGAATAATTATGATTATTAACATTTTATTTATTAGCATTTTACGATATTTTGATCAAAACACCTCTTCAAAATCCAAATGTATATGTATAATTTTAATTATTAGCCTTAGTAACAATAATTATAATAGATACAGTTTTAATCTCAAAAGAGCAGTGAGCTTCTGTGTGGACTTTTACATATCACTATTACATTTTTATTCATACACTGAGAACCCTGAAAACCCTGTTTGACCAAAAAAATAAAACTAAATACACACACGTTTGTTAAAAAAAAAGTTTTTTTTCCATTACCACTCTGAAACAATTTCTATTGGTTGTTTCACCTGTTGGGTTCATCAGGATTGGTTAATATGACTGTCATTCACCAAACTGGCCAATGACAGCCTCGCGCGCCTTTTACTAGTGCAGTTTGAAAATATACTAATCAGTTTGGTGATGTGCTGCTACTGATCCGCAAGATTACGCGCTCAGTTCCTGATTGTGCCTGTTACATTCTTATTGTAAACTAATTTGAACTGTGAGATGTCAATGGAGAACAGAAGCTGGAATGTGAACACGGAAGAAGGGGCAGACTGGATGTGTGAGATCCCGAAAACATATGGCGATGTCAGGTAACAAAACATTTTTCAGTCAAACCATCATAAAGTTATGATTTGTACCCACAATTAATGAATATGAGGGAGAGGAAATTAAAGGGAGAGGTTAATCGCGATTAGCATATTAGCGCGCTGGTGATATTAGCACGTATTTCAGTGTAAATTAGTGTTTACATATGCTGGTAGGTATGTTTTGATGCTGGTTTTTGCTGGTCATTTGCTGGTTCATGCTGGTCCTTGACCAGCAACATGATCAGCAAAAACCAGCATCAAAACATACCTAACCAGCATATGCTGTTTTTTCACCAGGGGAAGTTGGTGTGTGTTTGTGTGTATTAATGTTTAGTTTAAAACTCAAACGCATGAGAAGTAAAGGAGCACTGGAATAGGTGAAGTAAGTGATTAAACTGTAATTCACACTCAAAACCACTGGAATATACAGGAGAGTTGAAGTGTTGTATGAGAGTGTTATGTTTGTGTAGATGACCGTTTCTGAGTATATATTTTTACTTCACCTCTTCAAATACTGATAACTTCTAATGATAAGATATTGGTTCACATTTTTAGATCAAGCACACGTTTTTCAGGGAAAACAGGCACCCAATACAGAGCCTACAGTAAAATGTTAATCAGTTTTAACCATTGTTTCCAGACCTGAATTATGATTATAATCATTATAAGTACATTTGTAACACATTTCCTCCACTGGTGATAGAAAATCTGAGTAACTTTTTTTCCCTGTTGTCTTTCTTTTTCTGAGGTGGCCCAAAGAAAAGGAAATAGCACTTGTCACCATCTTCAGTCCTTTATTTTATTCACTGGAGAACATCACAGCCTTCAGATGTGTCATATCAGGATAAATGCAACTGCAGGTAAAATTATATTATGGTAGATTTAATTGTGGTGTACAATTTTTTTTAAGATACAGCTGTTTTAAGATACAGTTATATTTACCTTGCTATGATATCTACGGGAAGAGTCAATTTTTTTGTGAATCCTCTTTGTCTTTCTTTTGGGGATTCACATTTTTCTGATGGTATTGTTATGCATTAGGTTCATGTTTCGATCATAACTAACAGTTTCAAAGCTGACAGGTTGTTTATGTTGCCTAAATGGCTTATAATGGCAAGTTTCAGTACAATTTAAATATGTTTTGTTTAAGATTGTAAAGAAATGGTAAAAAAAGAAATTATTCTTTTTAAGGACTCATCGGGCCCACCCCACTACAGATTCACCAAGGACCCAGCTGATCACTGCCAATTTGGAGGAGGATTGTCCTTTATCTGCTACATTGCACTCTCACTTCTGGTAAGGAACGTTCACCCCAAAATGAAAGTTCTGGCATCATTTACCCTTCATCACCCTTATGTTTTTCCA
>VONZ01004325.1:0-10943 GCA_012976165.1 Labeo catla | reverse complement strand
ATGTCTGTGGAAGCAGCAATAATGATCTTTACAAATGTTATTTGACAACATGTTTTATTGATATCATATACACAAGTAAGTAGGTATTTATAAAGTTTAATTTGCTCTTCTCCCAGTTCACCAGAGACTTACTTTAATGTTTTTCAGGAGGAGAGGATGAATTTGCGCCTAGTAAATTCCACAGCTCGGATTCAGCATGAACTAACATGGCGGCACCCATTACTCGGCATAGATCAACTAACACGCTCATTATGAAAGTGTTTAAACTTCCAAACTCATTTACTTATTTCAGAATTGGAATATCAGATATTTCATAATATAGTGAGCACGTTTGTGAATATGAATAATAAAAAAGGAAAAACAATATTAAAGTAATGCATGTGCCACACAGCGCTATTGTGGTTGTGTTGTCACGTGACAAACACAACGCATCGCCATGGAAACAATAAGGCAATACATTCTAAAATAACGGTCGCCTAAAGAAAAACTCACCCTGGGGGCTCAGCTAGAATATTTTAAACTCACGTGTGAAAGGGTTAAGGCTGTCAATCGATTAAAATCTTTCATTGGTTTAATCACATCCTTTTTGTGTGATTAATCATGATTAAATTTCATTCATGAATTTATTCATTTGTTGGTGTCGATAGCCTAGTGGGCAATGCGCTGACATACAGTGCTGTTGCACTATGGGTGTCCCAAATACAAATCCCGGCTCAAGGTCCTTTCCCAATTCTGTCCCATTCACTTCCTGTCTGCTCTCCACTATCCTATCATAAAAGGGAAAAACACCAAAAATGTAAAAAAAAAAAAAAATCAATGAATTTATTCATTTTATCCTGTTTAACATGTTAAATTTGTCGTCATTTGCTATGCACAGCGAACTAAACCAAAGGATTGACGGGTGATTCTTACAAACCGTATTTTCTGTAAGCTTATTTATTACACCAAAAATCCAAATTACATAAGTTCATATAATTGATATATATGTGCACAAGGACACAGAAAATTTCAGAACGTTTCAAAATTCATACTGTATAATGTGTATTTTAGACAAGTCAAGTTATGATACCGAATAGACCACATGGAGATGCCAAAATACCCCTAAACCAACCGCCATGAGCTAACTGCATATACCTACTGCTACAGTACACAGATCCATTATGAATGGCTAAGCAACATACACGACAAATCAAAACAAGCTAGCAATTTAAATGTAAAAACTAAAAAAGTTCTAATTCAAAAAGCTGGTAACAATTTACAATAAGGTATCATTTGTGAACATTTTGTATTAAATAGCTCACACTTTGCAGCAGCCCACGCTTACGGCCATACCACCCTGAGCGCACCCGATCTCGTCTGATCTCGGAAGCTAAGCATGGTCGGGCCTGGTTAGTACTTGGATGGGAGACCGCCTGGGAATGGCCCATGACCCCTTCAAGTCCCTATCCTGGGTCCTGATCACTGTGAAAAAAAAAAAAAAGTAAACAGATTAGCAGGAGAGAGGAGAGGGGAGGGGCCAAATGGAAAGAGAGACCAATGTTTTCACACTTCAGGATATCAATACTAAGTCTTGTTTACCTCTGAAATGGTTTACTGTTCTTTTTTATGTTTTTGTGAATAAGACCATGAAGACTAGAATCTCTGACTTGAATGTTTTATTAAGTATAATAAGATGTCTGTCACATAATGTAACAAACATGCTTTAATTAAAACAATAAAAAACAAGTAATGTAACAAATGTGTTTGCTCATATCTGTTTGAAGTATGAATGAATGCACTTTACAAATAAACTTGAGACTTTTAGTTACAATGTTTGCAAGATCACTGAAAAAAAATCTAAGAAACTATATTAGGGTACTTGAACAAAGTGTAATTTGCTCATATCTGAGATATTATTCACTCTATTGGCCCCATTCGCCCTGTAGGGAGCATGTAAAATGTACACATAAAAGGGCCTTAATGGAATTTTAGAAAAAGACTTTATCTTTACCTTACTGGTAAGTAATTCAGCCTCTCTTATACTCAATACAGTTTCATGTGACAGTCTTTACCTCTATCAAGTGGACAAATGGGGAAACAGCAGTGAAAGGAATCATATATTTGGAAACATTCTTTTATTTTATTTGTTCAACAATATATATCTACATATCAGAAATAAATAAACAACACAACAACAATAACAATAACACAAGTAACAATGTAAACAGAATAGAATTAACATTAATTATTATGTAATTTAGCAGAAAATATAGCAAAATAGGAACTAATAAGTTATTATTTACAGGATTCTTATTACAAGATTTATACATGTACACATTAAGCAATATACAATATACGTACTATATACAAGGGGATGAGGTAATGCAGTGCAATAGTATGCAATGTTAAGCAGATATTTACATTCACTAAAAACACATCTTTTTTTTCTATGAGAAAATAGGTATGTGTTTTATAGATGGTGTATAATGAATCGGTGAATTGGTATAAGAGGCAGATATTGTAGCAAATATGACTTGGGGAATGTGATTTGGGGGATGTAGTTGCAGATGGAGTTGGCTCTCTAGTTGTTATTTTTTTTCTTTTTTAGTTCCTCATCTACTACACTTTTGAAGTGTTCAAAACTGTTGAACACAACACCTTCAAAACCTGAAGTGGTGGACTTCCTAGTTGCTGGGCAATAGGTAAATATTTTTTGGCTACTTTCAGCAGCCTTGTCTTTGGAGGGCGTGTACCTCTTGCGCTGCCCACCACACTGGGGTACTTGGCAGGCCCCACAAGGCTTCATGGATTTATGAGGCTTGATTGGTCTGGATGTCAGCGCAGGAGGTGGTGTGAAAGGTATGAACCCTTGACTGCTGGATGCCCCACAGAGCATCATAGATGGTCCCTGTGGCTGTGCAGGAACCACTACCAGGACAGGTGCTGCTGACGCTCTGGGTGGGATGTACATGGCCACAGGGGGTTTAGGTTGAATGGGCCGGTTCCCAAGCATTTCCACATCAACCCTGCAAAAATAAATCATACATACGATGATAAGTATAATTCATGAGAAATAATGTGTATGACTATCAATTCACATGGTTTGTTGTGTTTAAGTTTAAACCATTCAGCTGATAAATTCAGATATGTTCACATATTTGAATAAAGTAATGAAGTCACATACTTGTGACATGAAGAACTGAACAACTTACTTCCGCTTCTGACCATGCCTTTTCCCAGCTGTATGACGTAGGCTCTGGTACTGAACCTGAGGTCGATCTGGAGCTGGAAGGGATTCTGGCAGAGTCGGAGCTGCTGGCATTGGTTCTTCTGACAGCACTCTTTGGTGGGGTTTCACCTTTGGCATTACTGTTGCCCTGTAGTTAGCCTTCTTCTCTTCCCGTGCCATGAATGTAGAGATGGACTTGGCATTCAGATTGGGCAGAGGAATGGAGAGACCTTTGAGGATGGGATCGTCTCTGACTCGGTCTACAATCCTTTTATACTGGCCCTTGATTGCATTGGTGATTTTAGTGGGGGAGGTGAGACGACTGGCTGGTGGCCGGTTTTTCAGCATCTTAATAATGAGGTACAACAGACGACTATCCTCAGTCACCTGGGCTGACTGAGGGTACTTCATCCAGGAAAACTTTGTCTTCTGTGCTGCTCTGGTCTCAGGTGTGTCAGCTCCCAAGCATCTGCCAAACAGGGTGTAACCCCACCTTGACTCATACCTTTTTACAAAGTTGGCTGCAGACCTGTCATGCTCATGCAGAGCACCAACTGCATTGCCAATCTTCAGCCTTAGGTCAGCTGGCACTAGGTGATGGTCACTGTTGTCTGCCAGTTCTAAAATGAGAAGGGCCAAGGCTTCCACTTCCTTCAGCCCAGGAAGATGCAGATGGCTCTGGGTCATCAGCACATCCTGCAGAGCAGGACTGTCCTCCTCCTCCACCTGTTCTGATTGAGTGAGGATGACATGTTTGTCACTGACAGTGTCCATAGGATCCTCCTCTGACTCTGCACCCATGTCTACACCCTCATCTGACAGCTTGTCCTCGCTTTGCTCAGCCGTCTCCTCTTCTTCACGGGACTGCTCTTCCTCAACTGCAAATATGTAATGTACTAATCACCAGTGTGTCTAGGCAGTTACAACAACTAACAATAGACTAATTAATACAACATGGCAATGCTGCATTTCATTTGTTTCATATTATGTAAAATAAAAATGAACTATATCATACATACTTGTCATGGATAGAATATGCATGGTATTTATAGGTATTTGACTGCTCAGTATGTATGTATATTGTTATAATGCAAGATTGTGTACCTTGCTGGGCATAGTAATCCCTTGCAGTGAAGCTGGTTGACTGGCACATGGCATACTCTACTCCAAGGAGCTCCTCCTCGTCTGGGTCCTTGTATACAGCAGGGTAGGGCATTGGAGAGGCAAAGTTGGGCTCGAGGACATGCTCTTTACCGAAGAGCACATCAGCCTGCTGATTCAGGCGCTGAATCTGCCGCGGGTCCATACACCACGTCTGCCTGCCATGACCACCAGCAACCCGGAGTGATTCCATGCGGCTGTTCCACTGCACAGCAAATGCAATCAGATACACCTGAAAGACATGACCATTCATGCATTATTGTACATCAGAAACTAATTTTGATTACAAAGTGGGCATCGCCCAGCAGCATGACATACAATTTGTCTTTTGTCCGCAATAGGCTATTTTGTGTGTGCGCATCTCATACACCCGGTTGATGCTATGTGAACAGCATAGAGCTCACATACACACAGGAAGAGAGGGTAGCACAAAAGCAGGGAGGATACAGGTAAAATATGCTTATGAACAATGTTGTGTAATCAATGTTTTTTTTAAATATTAAAGCTGTTTATACTTACTTGGAATGGCATAACTCCACATCTCTGTGAGGGAATGGCATTGTACAGGTGTGAGTGCAAGCCCTCCAAGGAGTTACTGCCTCGCCGACACCTGTACTTGTTCAGGCGGACACCATTCAGCACCACCACCTTCACTGAAACATACAGCTGTATGCCAGGGGGGTCCTATAAAACATGCGTTGCTTATTTATTATGGTGTCTGTGAGTTTGAGTTTGTATGATTTTACAATGATTAGTTCAAAAATGTTTACCCACCTGCATACAACTAAGATGCTTGCTTGCAGTTGCCCAGTGAGAATCCACTGCCTGTGCTGATTTGAACAGGTGGATTCCATCAATGTCAAGGCCTGCAGGTCCCTTGAACTCCGTAATGATGGACTCAATTGCTGAAGCTGTCTCCTGTAACAATCATTCACATTTATTTTATATAGTTATATCGCTTAAAATGTGAAATTATTTCAATAATTGGGAGTATTTCCAAAATGAAATATAGTAGTGTGACAACTTAGTTAATTTTAGTGAAGTATGTTTTGAGCTTCTTATACATAAAGATTATACATGGATTAATATTACACTTAACCTCAACCCCACGGGTGATCCGTCTGACATAGGACCTGATCTGGTGAGGTTTGAGGAAGGCTATCATGTCCTCGTCTGAAAGACTGGCGTACAACTCCTGGTTGCCCTTCCTGACTGCCTGGATTAGGAGCATCATATCGTCCTTGTAGTAGGCCAGCACTGCACCTGCAAGGGCACTCATGAACACCCCATACTTGGCATGGCTCTGTTTGATGACAACAGCATCCCAGCGGTGCAGCCAGTGTCGAATGTCCAGTCTGACCACAGTGCCCTTCTGCACCCAGTCCCCGAACAGGTTCTCCAGGAAGGACGAACCACTGTCACTGAAACAATATAAATTCAGCATGTGTTCTTTGTTTTTTTAACATTAAATGAATGACAAATTTTATCAGGGTATATGGATGTGTTATTACCTACCGACAACAGTTGTTATCTGCATATATGACAGTTGGTGCGGGAGCCCTAGCTCGTTCAAAGCGGCTCATCAGACCTTTGGCCATACGTCTGTAACACCCCTCAGACTCAGCTGCCACCACCACTGTGGTCAAGAACTGGCCCCACTCGTTCAGCACACTGGTGACATACTGCATGGTGCCCTGACCATCACCATATATCTTCTTAAGGACCTGGAAAACACAAAGCAGAACATTCATTTGATAATATCTAACAATAACCTGTCTGTCCAATATAATTTATATGAATTACAATGCATGTACATTTTGTATCCATCACATTTGAACACTGAACAGTGAGGCCAAAGTCCCTTATTCAAAACAATAAGCTGGCTCAAGTCACTTTAAAGTGACTAAATAAATATTAAGTCTGCATAACTTCATGAATTGATACAATACACATACCTTTCTTGTACCATCAATGCAGAGGATTTCTCCAGTCACACTGAGGATTGAGGCTCTGTACACAGGCATCCTCTCCATCTCCATGATCATGTGTGCACGCCTCAGCACACGGGCACAAGGAAGGGGAGTCCGGGGCAGAGGAGGGGTGTAAGTACCAGCAGCTTTGACAAAGGACAGGATGCTCTTATGAGACGATGCAGATCCAGCTGTGTGGGCTTCATACAGGAGAGTCTGGTACAGGTCACGGCGCTCCACATACCACTCATCATGTCCCTGCTGCAGCACTCTCTGGACTTTGTTCATGGACACACTGTTGACCCTGTCATTCAGAAGAGTAACCACGCCTTTGTCAATAGCACGCTTCCCACACAGTATGGCAGGAAACATGCTTCTGATGGCCGGGGCCAAGTTCATCAGAATCTTGGGACTGTGTGCCAGCCAAATGTACTGCTGAACATGATGACTGTCCTCATCTTCACTGTCTGCGTCACTATGTGTCTTACTCACTGCCCGCCTCATCTTTTCACAATGTGAACACTTCAGCTTCTCTGTCAACAGGGTGTAATTGTACTTCATCCCACACACTTGCCTGGCATAACTACCAAAACCTTTCTTTTCAAGGTATTCACCTGGTGGTGCAGGGCAGTTGGAGCTAGGGCAGCGGATCTTGGCTTGCATCACACCAACTGGGCGCCAGAAGAAGGCAGGGGTTGTGAAAAATGCCATCATGTTGGGCAGTTCTCCCTTGACAGAAGTAGGAATTGGGGGTGGGTGGAACTGCATCTTCTCCTTTAAAAGCCTTCTCTCCACAATCTCTCCTTTGGCATTCTTGTACCTGGAAGGCCTCTCAAACAGACCATACATCTCATCACATTTCAGCCACTTGATGTTAGGAGGGGCTATACCATTGGCTTGTGTAGATGGAGGTGGATGCTCCCAGTATTTCTGCCAGCCCTCCAGCAAGATGTTACCAGTTTCTGAGGCAGAGGTGTCAACAGGGGAAGAAGGTCTTCCCTGAGATGTGCTGAGGCTGTGGGAAGAGTCCTGACTCACAGCCGGTGTGAGCTCTCCCCAGGTGGTCAGCTGTGTGGAGACCGCTACCTCAGACTCTTCAAGGACAGTCTCTGTAGAAAAAATCAGACAAAATGTATTGAGCACATTGCTTAAGATGTGAATATAATGACAAACACAAGCATTATCACAATAAACAAAGTTTGTTTCTATTTTCCATGTTATCAGATCTTATTTTAGAGAACACAAACTATATTTAATACAGACATTTTAGTATAGAGCTGCTACAAAAAATATAGGCAATAGTGTAAAAAAATATTGTAATATAATAAAAAAATCTAACATATCACATATACAAATTAAATAGATTTTTGTATGTGTTATCTAAATGCCAAAAAAAGCATTTAGGCATTAAATCTGTTACACTGAAAAAGGGGCAGCTAGCTTGATAATATACCTCACCCTGCTGAAAATTAAAGTGAAATCCTAAACCTACTGTCGTCATTATCAGTGCCATAAAATGTGTGATATTTCGGCAGTGTATTTAGTCAGATGTTTGAAATACATCAGTAAGAAAATGTTATATGAATTTCAAAATAGAGTTATGCCGTGTTAAATGTTAATTACCAGCAGCTGCCAACAATTCAGCATCACTGGCATAGTCAGGATCCTGCTGGAACTTAGAAAGGGTAGATTCAGCCTTCTTTCCTTTGTCTTTCCTTAACTCCTGTTCATGCAGAAAATAAAGAAATTATAGAAAAACACATACAGAGTTGTATTGTACCACATAAACACAAGTACTTACACTGTTACCACTTCCTATGTCTAAAGCACAAGCTTTTGTGCAGAGTAAACATTGATGATTTTACTACTGAAGGTGCATTAATATGTGCCTAACTTATTTACACATGCACTACATTTTTTTTTATAAACAAAACAGTAAAAATAATTTAATCTCAGTTAACGGGTCAAAGTTACCTCCAAGCGTTTGTCAAGATGAAAGGTGACAGGCGGGAACTCTCTGGCATACTGCAGCAATCGCTCCTTTTGCCACTTTAGGAGATCGTTCTTCTCACCCTTCTGGCAATATTCAGACAGCAGCCATATGACCCAGCCCACATCATTTTCGAGCAGCCACCTGAAAGACTGTCCTGCATATTTGCCGAATGTGACAACTAGCTGGCCTTTCCACATTTCCCCTCCAGCTTTCTTTGCAGCAGCCTTCGCCTTTTCAGAATCCAGACAGCTGGGGTCTACTGCTTTGCTGGGGGCCACTGCCACACTCTTAGCTGCATCCGTACACTGCAGCTTGGCCTCTCCCTGCCTGTACAGACGGATGCATGGGTACAGGTGCTGTTTTTGGTGGCTGCTCAGCTGCTGTTTCAGTGAGAAGCTTTTCCCACACACTTCACACACATATCCCTTTGGACCATGAAGCTGCATGTGCCGAGTCAGGTTGGACTTCACAGAGAAACTACTGCCACATACACTGCACTTGTGTCCCTCCAAATCCATGCTTTTTTATCTGTTGTAATAAAACAGAAACAGATTCAGATTAGTTTCTTCTTTTCAAACTGTACAGGGGACTAAACACTGGAAGACCAGGAGATGCAAAACATGTACACAAGTAACAGTACTGCTATTACTATTACTTAAAGTAGAAGTAAAAAGGTATTTTGTAAAATAATGAAATTAAAAAAAAATACTACACAAGTACTGAGTAATCTTTATGGATGTTATCTGATTTACCTTTTAATGTGATATTTCATATGATTAGCTAAAAGTTCAAAAGGTAATGGTTTTATCATTTTAGACTATATTTTTGCTTGCCTTGTGTTTTCAGTGTTTTAACATGTTATTGACTGTAAATGACTTATCAGTTACTATGAGACAAAATAGTTTAGATTAGTGGAGATAGCCGGACAAAACAGGCCTAAACTATTTAAATGTACAGTAAGTAGTCAATTCCAACAGGACAAACTGGCAAGTGACAGTAACGTTAGTGTTACTAGCCATAGGTAAAATCTACCTGTATTTGGATAGTAGGTTAGTCCTAATGTCCAGCCCTGATTGTGTTTGGGTATTTCCAAAGTATTTACTTTTTAGTAAAACATTACAAAGACTATCAAGAATTACTGCAGTTTACGATTCATGTTAGTAGTTAGATGGGCGATTATATTTTCCCTATTAATGCTTTTAAAACTTTAAAGTTAATAACTTTGTAATTACTGCACGTAAATCCATGCAGGGATTTACGCTTGTCACTCACATGATGCACTTGATCCGGTCCGGCCATCTGATTGGTGGGTTGAGGAAGCGGCCTGCTCAACAGAGCTCAGTGATTGGTTGATTGAGATGCTCAACTTGCTCAACGGCGCTCAATGATTGGTCAATAATTGGTCAGTATAGGGACTTAGAGGAGAGTGCGCCTGGGAATAACAGGTGCTGTAAGCTTTTGGCTTTTATTCACTACTGATATAATACGCTGGCCTTCAGGGGGGCTGACCTTTAAATAGGCAACTCTTTGCAACAGCTCTCGCTTACGGCCATACCACCCTGAGCGCGCCCGATCTCGTCTGATGTCGGAAGCTAAGCAGGGTCGGGCCTGGTTAGTACTTGGACGGGAGACCGCCTGGGAATACCAGGTGCTGTAAGCTTTTGGCTTTTCTTCACTACTGATATAATACGCTGGCCTTCAGGGCTGACCTTGGGAATAGGCAACTCTTTGCAACAGTTTTCGCTATCGGCCATACCACCTCTGAGCCTCGGACCCTGGTTTGATCTCGGAAGTTGCCAGGTCGGGCCTGGTTAGTAAATTTTTGACGCAGACCGCCTGGGAATAACAGGTACGTAAGCTTTGGCTTTCTTCACTACTGATCTGATACACTCGATGACCTTTAAATAGGCAACTCTTTGCAACAGCTTTCGCTTACGGCCATACCACCCTGAGCGCGCCCGATCTCGTCTGATCTCGGAAGCTAAGCAGGGTCGGGCCTGGTTAGTACTTGGACGGGAGACCGCCTGGGAATAACAGGTGCTGTAAGCTTTTGGCTTTTCTTCACTACTGATCTTATACACTCGATGACCTTTAAATAGCCCACACTTTGCAACAGCCCTCGCTTACGGCCATACCACCCTGGGCGCGCCCGATCTCATCTGATCTCGGAAGCTAAGCAGCGTCGGGCCTGGTTAGTACTTGGATGGGAGACCGCCTGGGAATAACAGGTGCTGTAAGCTTTTGGCTTTTCTTCACTAATGATCTGATACACTCGATGACCTTTAAATAGCCCGCACTTTGCAACAGCCCGTGCTTACTGCCATACCAACCTGGGCGCGCCCGATCTCGTCTGATCTCGGAAGCTAAGCAGGGTTGGGCCTGTTTAGTACTTGGATGGGAGACCGCCTGGGAATACCAGGTGCTGTAATCTTTTGGCTTTTCTACACTACTGATATAATACGCTGGCCTTCAGGGGGGCTGACCTTTAAATTGGAAACTCTTTGCAACAGCTTTTGCTTACGGCCATACCACCCTGAGCGCGCCCGATCTCGTCTGATCTCGGAAGCTAAGCAGGGTCGGGCCTGGTTAGTACTTGGATGGGAGACCGCCT
>VONZ01004324.1:0-20545 GCA_012976165.1 Labeo catla | reverse complement strand
GGTTTGACACTAGCAAGATGATAAGCGGTCCTTCTGCGGCCCGTAGCGCTGTCATAGGCATCTTTCATTACAGACGCTGCAGTTTATCGGACGTTCCCGCAGGTCAGCAGTAACCCCAGACATGTTTCTTCTGGTGTTTTTCTGACTCGGTACAAAGGTCAGTTTACTGTCATCAATTTGTTTTAACCCTGACCTTTCCTGTCTGCCAGCTGTAAAGTCTGGACTTTTCCACAGGTGCTTGAGCAATAATTGCTTATAATTCACTGAACAAGCATGAAAATCATCGTTCAAAGCCAGCTTCCATGAATCATCTGTACAGTTGGTTGTGATTGGACAGTTATCTTCAACATGCAGCATGCTGAAAGATATACTCTTTGGCTGAGATTAAATATGCATACGTCATGTATCGAATATGCTCGACTGCCTCAACTAGATGCGCAAGGTTGGAAATGCAGCTGGAGCTCCTTCAAGCCAATAAGGCCCATTTTAAAGAACCACACACGCCTTACTTAAAAGAACGTTCTCCCTGCGTTGGCCGGGAATCGGACCCGGGCCCTCACAACGCCCTTGGCCGAATAATGGTGCAGGACGTTATGCCTGAAAAGGGGGGATGGGTGCTGGAGCTCTGCTAAATAAATTTCTAATTGTGTATTTACTTGGAACCAGGCTAACGAAGCCACGCTGAAACACACGGACAGAATGGATATCAGGAGAGCTCTTCGTGGCAGACACAGATGGATCTCCTTCGAGCAAATTCAGATTAAAGCACATAACGCACACAAATGACATGGCAAACTGCATTGCCCGGGAATCGAACCCGGGTGTCCCGCGTGGGAGGCGAAAATTCTACCACTGAACCACCAATGCACCAACTGTTACCGGGAGGTGCGCAGGGTTGGAAACGCAGCTGGAGCTCCCTTAAGCAAAAGGGGCTCTAGATTGAAGGCTTGTCTGAAAGAACCACAGCCTGACGTAAAAGAGCGCAGTCGCTGCATTGGCTGGGAATCGGACCCGGGTCTCCCGCGTTGCAGGCGAGAATTCTACCACTGAACCACCAATGCTCGAGGGGCTGTGCGTGAAATCATTTGCCTGTAACATCGCCGTTATAAGGAGAGCGAGCAACGCTACATTTCAACACCTGAGAGCGAGTTTCATAGGCAATTGACGAATAGAAATAGATCTCGCGTGGCTCTGAAAAATCGGGGAGAGGGGGTTGGTCAATATCGAAAGTCTCAATCCTTTAAGAACTAAAGTGCATCTCATCCTCATGCCACCATTGAACCCCCAATGCCCCAACTGCTGCCGGGAGGTGCGCAAGGTTGAAAACACAGCTGGAGCTCCCTTAAGCAAAAGGGGCTCTAGATTGAAGGCTTGTCTGAAAGCACCACAGCATGACGTAAAAGAGCGCAGTCGCTGCATTGGCCGGGAATCGGACCCGGGTCTCCCGCGTGGCAGGCGAGAATTCTACCACTGAACCACCACTGCCCAACAGGCTTGCGCCAATGCTCAAGGACAGAAATGCAGTTGGATCTCCTTTACCGTTGTTCTCAGCCACTTTGGTGCATTTCTCGAAATCATCTTTAACAGTTGTAAGCCAGTAGGTTCTTTTCTTAAAACAGTTTGTTCAAGCTACACCCTGCAATGTATTACCCGCAAAAGCTTGCAACGTTCTCAAAATCCTCAGTTCATCACTCCCAAGTAAATTTTTATGTCAGTGAACATATCGGTGCCATCAGAACGAAAAGTCTTTGTGTGGTTGTTCACAAACAAAATAGTCAAAAGTTTAACCCGGGTCTCACAATAACAGTAAACCCCGTCGCTGATTGCGGATGTAAGCTGGCTTGTGGTAAGAGATGGAAGAGTAGGACCTGATTTTGAAACAATTTTTCTCCTTTTTTTTAACCAGGGTAAAATCGCCCTGTGCTACCATTAAACAACTGAGAGATAAACGGACCAAGTTTCACGGGCATTTGACGAACACAAATGGACTCGTGAGTCTCTGAATAAGGGTAGCCACGCTGAAAAATTGCCTACAGAACTGATCACGCAACAGTCTTTAGTGGTACACGGCTGGAAGGGCAGATGAAGCTCCTTTAAGCTAACTATGCTTCAGCTTTAAGGATCGTTTAAGAAAAGGAGCTACACGTCTGACATAACAAAACAAGCATCCTGCATTGGCCGGGAATCGGACCCGGGTCTCCCACGTGGCAGGCGAGAATTCTACCACTGAACCACCAATGCTCGAGGAAGAGAAAAATCATTGGGCAGCAGCATCGCCGTCACGGGGGGGGTGACAGCAACAATGCTAAATTTCAACAACTAAGAGATAACCAGAGCAAGTTTCGTAGGCATTTGACAAATAGAAATGGATCTAGTCTGTCTCTGAAAAATCGGGGGGAGGGGGGTGGTCAGTGTCAAAAATCTCAATCCTTTAAGAACTAGAGTGCGTCTCATCCTCATGGACTGCACCAGATTTTTCACTTCTTGTTGGGAGATGTTACCCCGCTCTTCCACCAATTCACTTGCATGTTCTGGAAGACGTCTGGGTGGGGGGACCCAGGGTTACATGTGGTTTGACACTAGCAAGATGATAAGCGGTCCTTCTGCGCCCCGTAGCGCTGTCATAGGCATCTTTCATTACAGACGCTGCAGTTTATCGGATGTTCACGCAGGTCAGCAGTAACCCCAGACATGTTTCTTCTGGTGTTTTTCTGACTCGGTACAAAGGTCCGTTTACTGTCATCAATTTGTTTTAACCCTGACCTTTCCTGTCTGCCAGCTGTAAAGGCTGGACTGTTCCACAGGTGCTTGAGCAATAATTGCTTATAATTCACTGAACAAGCATGAAAATCATCGTTCAAAGCGTTTCCATGAATCATCTGTACAGTTAGTTGTGATTGGACAGTTATCTTCAACATGCAGCATGCTGAAAGATATACTCTTTGGCTGAGTTTAAATATGCATACTTCATGTATCGAATATGCTCGACTGCCTCAACTAGATGCGCAAGGTTGGAAATGCAGCTGGAGCTCCTTCAAGCCAATAAGGCCCATTTTAAAGAACCACACACGCCTTACTTAAAAGAACGTTCTCCCTGCGGTGGCCGGGAATCGGACCCGGGCCCTCACAACGCCCTTGGACGAATAATGGTGCAGGACGTTATGCCTGAAAAGGGGGGATGGGTGCTGGAGCTCTGCTAAATGAATTTCTAATTGTGTATTTACTTGGAACCAGGCTAACAAAGCCACGCTGAAAAACACGGACAGAATGGATATCAGGAGAGGTCTTCGTGGCAGACACAGATGGATCTCCTTCAAACAAATTCAGATTAAAGCACATAACGCACACAAATGACATGGCAAACTGCATTGCCCGGGAATCGAACCCGGGTCTCCCGCGTGGGAGGCGAAAATTCTACCACTGAACCACCAAAGCACCAACTGTTACCGGGAGGTGCGCAAGATTGGAAACGCAGCTGGAGCTCCCTTAAGCAAAAGGGGCTCTAGATTGAAGGCTTGTCTGAAAGAACCACAGCCTGACGTAAAAGAGCGCAGTCGCTGCATTGGCTGGGAATCGGACCCGGGTCTCCTGCGTGGCAGGCGAGAATTCTACCACTGAGCCACCAATGCTCGAGGGGCTGGGCGTGAAATCATTTGCCTGTAACATCGCCGTTATAAGGAGAGCGAGCAACGCTACATTTCAACAACTGTAAGCGAGTTTCATAGGCAATTGACGAATAGAAATAGATCTAGCGGGGCTCTGAAAAATCGGGGAGAGGGGGTTGGTCAATATCGAAAGTCTCAATCCTTTAAGAACTAAAGTGCATCTCATCCTCATGCCACCATTGAACCACCAATGCCCCAACTGCTGCCGGGAGGTGCGCAAGGTTGAAAACACAGCTGGAGCTCTCTTAAGCAAAAGGGGCTCTAGATTGAAGGCTTGTCTGAAAGAACCACAGCATGACGTAAAAGAGCACAGTCGCTGCATTGGCCGGGAATCGGACCCGGGTTTCCCGCGTGGCAGGCGAGAATTCTACCACTGAACCACCAATGCCCAACAGGCTTGCGTCAATGCTCAAGGACAGAAATGCAGTTGGATCTCCTTTACCGTTGTTCTCAGCCACTTTGGTGCATTTCTCGAAATCATCTTTAACAGTTGTAAGCCAGTAGGTTCTTTTCTTAAAACAGTTTGTTCAAGCTACACCATGGAATGTATTACCCGCAAAAGCTTGCAACGTTCTCAAAATCCTCAGTTCATCACTCCCAAGTAAATTTTTATGTCAGTGAACATATCGGTGCCATCAGAACGAAAAGTCTTTGTGTGGTTGTTCACAAACAAAATAGTCAAAAGTTTAACCGGGTCTCACAATAACAGTAAACCCCGTCGCTGATTGCTGATGTAAGCTGGCTTGTGGTAAGAGATGGAAGAGTAGGACCTGATTTTGAAACAATTTTTCTCCTTTTTTTTAACCAGGGTAAAATCGCCATGAGCTACCGTTAAACAACTGAGAGATAAACGGACCAAGTTTCACGGGCATTTGACGAACACAAATGGACTCGTGAGTCTCTGAATAAGGGTAGCCACGCTGAAAAATTGCCTACAGAACTGATCACGCAACAGTCGTTAGTGGTACACGGCTGGAAGGGTAGATGAAGCTCCTTTAAGCTAACTATGCTTCAGCTTTAAGGATCGTTTAAGAAAAGGAGCTACACGTCTGACATAACAAAACAAGCATCCTGCATTGGCCGGGAATCGGACCCGGGTCTCCCGCGTGGCAGGCGAGAATTCTACCACTGAACCACCAATGCTCGAGGAAGAGAAAAATCATTGGGCAGCAGCATCGCCGTCACGGGGGGGTGACAGCAACGATGCTAAATTTCAACAACTAAGAGATAACCAGAGCAAGTTTCGTAGGCATTTGACAAATAGAAATGGATCTAGTCTGTCTCTGAAAAATCGGGGGAGGGGGTTGGTCAGTGTCAAAAATCTCAATCCTTTAAGAACTAGAGTGCGTCTCATCCTCATGGACTGCACCAGATTTTTCACTTCTTGTTGGGAGATGTTACCCGCTCTTCCACCAATTCACTTGCATGTTCTGGAAGACGTCTGGGTGGGGGGACACAGGGTTACATGTGGTTTGACACTAGCAAGATGATAAGCGGTCCTTCTGCGGCCCGTAGCGCTGTCATAGGCATCTTTCATTACAGACGCTGCAGTTTATCGGACGTTCACGCAGGTCAGCAGTAACCCCAGACATGTTTCTTCTGGTGTTTTTCTGACTCGGTACAAAGGTCAGTTTACTGTCATCAATTTGTTTTAACCCTGACCTTTCCTGTCTGCCAGCTGTAAAGGCTGGACTTTTCCACAGGTGCTTGAGCAATAATTGCTTATAATTCACTGAACAAGCATGAAAATCATCGTTCAAAGCGTTTCCATGAATCATCTGTACAGTTAGTTGTGATTGGACAGTTATCTTCAACATGCAGCATGCTGAAAGATATACTCTTTGGCTGAGTTTAAATATGCATACGTCATGTATCGAATATGCTCGACTGCCTCAACTAGATGCGCAAGGTTGGAAATGCAGCTGGAGCTCCTTCAAGCCAATAAGGCCCATTTTAAAGAACCACACACGCCTTACTTAAAAGAACGTTCTCCCTGCGTTGGCCGGGAATCGGACCCGGGCCCTCACAACGCCCTTGGCCGAATAATGGTGCAGGACGTTATGCCTGAAAAGGGGGGATGGGTGCTGGAGCTCTGCTAAATAAATTTCTAATTGTGTATTTACTTGGAACCAGGCTAACGAAGCCACGCTGAAAAACACGGACAGAATGGATATCAGGAGAGCTCTTCGTGGCAGACACAGATGGATCTCCTTCGAGCAAATTCAGATTAAAGCACATGACGCACACAAATGACATGGCAAACTGCATTGGCTGGGAATCGGACCCGGGTCTCCCGCGTGGCAGGCGAGAATTCTACCACTGAACCACCTATGCTCGAGGGGCTGTGCGTGAAATCATTTGCCTGTAACATCGCCGTTACAAGGAGAGCGAGCAACGCTACATTTCAACAACTGAGAGCGAGTTTCATAGGCAATTGACGAATAGAAATAGATCTAGCGTGGCTCTGAAAAATCGGGGAGAGGGGGTTGGTCAATATCGAAAGTCTCAATCCTTTAAGAACTAAAGTGCATCTCATCCTCATGCCACCATTGAACCACCAATGCCCCAACTGCTGCCGGGAGGTGCGCAAGGTTGAAAACACAGCTGGAGCTCCCTTAAGCAAAAGGGGCTCTAGATTGAAGGCTTGTCTGAAAGAACCACAGCATGACGTAAAAGAGCGCAGTCGCTGCATTGGCCGGGAATCGGACCCGGGTCTCCCGCGTGGCAGGCGAGAATTCTACCACTGAACCACCAATGCCCAACAGGCTTGCGCCAATGCTCAAGGACAGAAATGCAGTTGGATCTCCTTTACCGTTGTTCTCAGCCACTTTGGTGCATTTCTCGAAATCATCTTTAACAGTTGTAAGCCAGTAGGTTCTTTTCTTAAAACAGTTTGTTCAAGCTACACCATGCAATGTATTACCCGCAAAAGCTTGCAACGTTCTCAAAATCCTCAGTTCATCACTCCCAAGTAAATTTTTATGTCAGTGAACATATCGGTGCCATCAGAACGAAAAGTCTTTGTGTGGTTGTTCACAAACAAAATAGTCAAAAGTTTAACCCGGGTCTCACAATAACAGTAAACCCCGTCGCTGATTGCTGATGTAAGCTGGCTTGTGGTAAGAGATGGAAGAGTAGGACCTGATTTTGAAACAATTTTTCTCCTTTTTTTTAACCAGGGTAAAATCGCCCTGTGCTACCGTTAAACAACTGAGAGATAAACGGACCAAGTTTCACGGGCATTTGACGAACACAAATGGACTCGTGAGTCTCTGAATAAGGGTAGCCACGCTGAAAAATTGCCTACAGAACTGATCACGCAACAGTCGTTAGTGGTACACGGCTGGAAGGGCAGATGAAGCTCCTTTAAGCTAACTATGCTTCAGCTTTAAGGATCGTTTAAGAAAAGGAGCTACACGTCTGACATAACAAAACAAGCATCCTGCATTGGCCGGGAATCGGACCCGGGTCTCCCGCGTGGCAGGCGAGAATTCTACCACTGAACCACCAATGCTCGAGGAAGAGAAAAATCATTGGGCAGCAGCATCGCCGTAACGGGGGGGGTGACAGCAACAATGCTAAATTTCAACAACTAAGAGATAACCAGAGCAAGTTTCGTAGGCATTTGACAAATAGAAATGGATCTAGTCTGTCTCTGAAAAATCGGGGGGAGGGGGTTGGTCAGTGTCAAAAATCTCAATCCTTTAAGAACTAGAGTGCGTCTCATCCTCATGGACTGCACCAGATTTTTCACTTCTTGTTGGGAGATGTTACCCCGCTCTTCCACCAATTCACTTGCATGTTCTGGAAGACGTCTGGGTGGGGGGACACAGGGTTACATGTGGTTTGACACTAGCAAGATGATAAGCGGTCCTTCTGCGGCCCGTAGCGCTGTCATAGGCATCTTTCATTACAGACGCTGCAGTTTATCGGACGTTCACGCAGGTCAGCAGTAACCCCAGACATGTTTCTTCTGGTGTTTTTCTGACTCGGTACAAAGGTCCGTTTACTGTCATCAATTTGTTTTAACCCTGACCTTTCCTGTCTGCCAGCTGTAAAGGCTGGACTTTTCCACAGGTGCTTGAGCAATAATTGCTTATAATTCACTGAACAAGCATGAAAATCATCGTTCAAACCGTTTCCATGAATCATCTGTACAGTTAGTTGTGATTGGACAGTTATCTTCAACATGCAGCATGCTGAAAGATATACTCTTTGGCTGAGTTTAAATATGCATACGTCATGTATCGAATATGCTCGACTGCCTCAACTAGATGCACAAGGTTGGAAATGCAGCTGGAGCTCCTTCAAGCCAATAAGGCCCATTTTAAAGAACCACACACGCCTTACTTAAAAGAACGTTCTCCCTGCGTTGGCCGGGAATCGGACCCGGGCCCTCACAACGCCCTTGGACGAATAATGGTGCAGGACGTTATGCCTGAAAAGGGGGGATGGGTGCTGGAGCTCTGCTAAATAAATTTCTAATTGTGTATTTACTTGGAACCAGGCTAACGAAGCCACGCTGAAAAACACGGACAGAATGGATATCAGGAGAGCTCTTCGTGGCAGACACAGATGGATCTCCTTCGAGCAAATTCAGATTAAAGCACATAACGCACACAAATGACATGGCAAACTGCATTGCCCGGGAATCGAACCCGGGTCTCCCGCGTGGGAGGCGAAAATTCTACCACTGAACCACCAATGCACCAACTGTTACCGGGAGGTGCGCAAGGTTGGAAACGCAGCTGGAGCTCCCTTAAGCAAAAGGGGCTCTAGATTGAAGGCTTGTCTGAAAGAACCACAGCCTGACGTAAAAGAGCGCAGTCGCTGCATTGGCTGGGAATCGGACCCGGGTCTCCCGCGTGGCAGGCGAGAATTCTACCACTGAACCACCAATGCTCGAGGGGCTGTGCGTGAAATCATTTGCCTGTAACATCGCCGTTATAAGGAGAGCGAGCAACGCTACATTTCAACACCTGAGAGCGAGTTTCATAGGCAATTGACGAATAGAAATAGATCTAGCGTGGCTCTGAAAAATCGGGGAGAGGGGGTTGGTCAATATCGAAAGTCTCAATCCTTTAAGAACTAAAGTGCATCTCATCCTCATGCCACCATTGAACCACCAATGCCCCAACTGCTGCCGGGAGGTGCGCAAGGTTGAAAACACAGCTGGAGCTCCCTTAAGCAAAAGGGGCTCTAGATTGAAGGCTTGTCTGAAAGAACCACAGCATGACGTAAAAGAGCGCAGTCGCTGCATTGGCCGGGAATCGGACCCGGGTCTCCCGCGTGGCAGGCGAGAATTCTACCACTGAACCACCAATGCCCAACAGGCTTGCGCCAATGCTCAAGGACAGAAATGCAGTTGGATCTCCTTTACCGTTGTTCTCAGCCACTTTGGTGCATTTCTCGAAATCATCTTTAACAGTTGTAAGCCAGTAGGTTCTTTTCTTAAAACAGTTTGTTCAAGCTACACCATGCAATGTATTACCCGCAAAAGCTTGCAACGTTCTCAAAATCCTCAGTTCATCACTCCCAAGTAAATTTTTATGTCAGTGAACATATCGGTGCCATCAGAACGAAAAGTCTTTGTGTGGTTGTTCACAAACAAAATAGTCAAAAGTTTAACCCGGGTCTCACAATAACAGTAAACCCCGTCGCTGATTGCTGATGTAAGCTGGCTTGTGGGTAAGAGATGGAAGAGTAGGACCTGATTTTGAAACAATTTTTCTCCTTTTTTTTAACCAGGGTAAAATCGCCCTGTGCTACCGTTAAACAACTGAGAGATAAACGGACCAAGTTTCACGGGCATTTGACGAACACAAATGGACTCGTGAGTCTCTGAATAAGGGTAGCCACGCTGAAAAATTGCCTACAGAACTGATCACGCAACAGTCGTTAGTGGTACACGGCTGGAAGGGTAGATGAAGCTCCTTTAAGCTAACTATGCTTCAGCTTTAAGGATCGTTTAAGAAAAGGAGCTACACGTCTGACATAACAAAACAAGCATCCTGCATTGGCCGGGAATCGGACCCGGGTCTCCCGCGTGGCAGGCGAGAATTCTACCACTGAACCACCAATGCTCGAGGAAGAGAAAAATCATTGGGCAGCAGCATCGCCGTCACGGGGGGGTGACAGCAACGATGCTAAATTTCAACAACTAAGAGATAACCAGAGCAAGTTTCGTAGGCATTTGACAAATAGAAATGGATCTAGTCTGTCTCTGAAAAATCGGGGGAGGGGGTTGGTCAGTGTCAAAAATCTCAATCCTTTAAGAACTAGAGTGCGTCTCATCCTCATGGACTGCACCAGAT
The DNA here is from genome assembly GCA_012976165.1 of Labeo catla. NCBI lineage: Eukaryota > Metazoa > Chordata > Actinopteri > Cypriniformes > Cyprinidae > Labeo > Labeo catla. The sequence continues at coordinate 10,566 of VONZ01004324.1, read as the reverse complement.
TTTTCACTTCTTGTTGGGAGATGTTACCCGCTCTTCCACCAATTCACTTGCATGTTCTGGAAGACGTCTGGGTGGGGGGACACAGGGTTACATGTGGTTTGACACTAGCAAGATGATAAGCGGTCCTTCTGCGGCCCGTAGCGCTGTCATAGGCATCTTTCATTACAGACGCTGCAGTTTATCGGATGTTCACGCAGGTCAGCAGTAACCCCAGACATGTTTCTTCTGGTGTTTTTCTGACTCAGTACAAAGGTCCGTTTACTGTCATCAATTTGTTTTAACCCTGACCTTTCCTGTCTGCCAGCTGTAAAGGCTGGACTTTTCCACAGGTGCTTGAGCAATAATTGCTTATAATTCACTGAACAAGCATGAAAATCATTGTTCAAAGCGTTTCCATGAATCATCTGTACAGTTAGTTGTGATTGGACAGTTATCTTCAACATGCAGCATGCTGAAAGATATATTCTTTGGCTGAGTTTAAATATGCATACGTCATGTATCGAATATGCTCGACTGCCTCAACTAGATGCGCAAGGTTGGAAATGCAGCTGGAGCTCCTTCAAGCCAATAAGGCCCATTTTAGCAACCACACTTTACTAAAAGAACGTTTCTCTGCGCTGGTCGGAATCGGACCCGGCCCTCACAACTTTGATCTAATAATGGTGCAGGACGCTATGCCTGAAAAGTGGGGATGGGTGCTGGAGCCTGCTAAATAAATTCTAATTGTGTATGTACTTGGAACCAGGCTAACGAAGCCACGCTGAAAAACACGGACAGAATGGATATCAGGAGAGCTCTTCGTGGCAGACACAGATGGATCTCCTTCGAGCAAATTCAGATTAAAGCACATAATGCACACAAATGACATTGCAAACTGCATTGGCCGGGAATCGAACCCGGGTCTCCCGCGTGGGAGGCGAGAATTCTACCACTGAACCACCAATGCCCAACAGGCTTGCGCCAATGCTCAAGGACAGAAATGCAGTTGGATCTCCTTTACCGTTGTTCTCAGCNAGCGAGTTTCATAGGCAATTGACGAATAGAAATAGATCTAGCGTGGCTCTGAAAAATCGGGGAGAGGGGGTTGGTCAATATCGAAAGTCTCAATCCTTTAAGAACTAAAGTGCATCTCCTCCTCATGCCACCATTGAACCACCAATGCCCCAACTGCTGCCGGGAGGTGCGCAAGGTTGAAAACACAGCTGGAGCTCCCTTAAGCAAAAGGGGCTCTAGATTGAAGGCTTGTCTGAAAGAACCACAGCATGACGTAAAAGAGCGCAGTCGCTGCATTGGCCGGGAATCGGACCCGGGTCTCCCCCGTGGCAGGCGAGAATTCTACCACTGAACCACCAATGCCCAACAGGCTTGCGCCAATGCTCAAGGACAGAAATGCAGTTGGATCTCCTTTACCGTTGTTCTCAGCCACTTTGGTGCATTTCTCGAAATCATCTTTAACAGTTGTAAGCCAGTAGGTTCTTTTCTTAAAACAGTTTGTTCAAGCTACACCATGCAATGTATTACCCGCAAAAGCTTGCAACGTTCTCAAAATCCTCAGTTCATCACTCCCAAGTAAATTTTTATGTCAGTGAACATATCGGTGCCATCAGCACGAAAAGTCTTTGTGTGGTTGTTCACAAACAAAATAGTCAAAAGTTTAACCCGGGTCTCACAATAACAGTAAACCCCGTCGCTGATTGCTGATGTAAGCTGGCTTGTGGTAAGAGATGGAAGAGTAGGACCTGATTTTGAAACAATTTTTCTCCTTTTTTTAACCAGGGTAAAATCGCCCTGTGCTACCGTTAAACAACTGAGAGATAAACGGACCAAGTTTCACGGGCATTTGACGAACACAAATGGACTCGTGAGTCTCTGAATAAGGGTAGCCACACTGAAAAATTGCCTACAGAACTGATCACGCAACAGTCGTTAGTGGTACACGACTGGAAGGGCAGATGAAGCTCCTTTAAGCTAACTATGCTTCAGCTTTAAGGATCGTTTAAGAAAAGGAGCTACACGTCTGACATAACAAAACAAGCATCCTGCATTGGCCGGGAATCAGACCCGGGTCTCCCGCGTGGCAGGCGAGAATTCTACCACTGAACCACCAATGCTCGAGGAAGAGAAAAATCATTGGGCAGCAGCATCGCCGTCACGGGGGGGTGACAGCAACGATGCTAAATTTCAACAACTAAGAGATAACCTGAGCAAGTTTCGTAGGCATTTGACAAATAGAAATGGATCTAGTCTGTCTCTGAAAAATCGGGGGGAGGGGGTTGGTCAGTGTCAAAAATCTCAATCCTTTAAGAACTAGAGTGCGTCTCATCCTCATGGACTGCACCAGATTTTTCACTTCTTGTTGGGAGATGTTACCCAGCTCTTCCACCAATTCACTTGCATGTTCTGGAAGACGTCTGGGTGGGGGGACACAGGGTTACATGTGGTTTGACACTAGCAAGATGATAAGCGGTCCTTCTGCGCCCCGTAGCGCGGTCATAGGCATCTTTCATTACAGACGCTGCAGTTTATCGGACGTTCACGCAGGTCAGCAGTAACCCCAGACATGTTTCTTCTGGTGTTTTTCTGACTCGGTACAAAGGTCCGGTTACTGTCATCAATTTGTTTTAACCCTGACCTTTCCTGTCTGCCAGCTGTAAAGGCTGGACTTTTCCACAGGTGCTTGAGCAATAATTGCTTATAATTCACTGAACAAGCATGAAAATCATCGTTCAAACCGTTTCCATGAATCATCTGTACAGTTAGTTGTGATTGGAGAGTTATCTTCAACATGCAGCATGCTGAAAGATATACTCTTTGGCTGAGTTTAAATATGCATACGTCATGTATGGAATATGCTCGACTGCCTCAACTAGATGCGCAAGGTTGGAAATGCAGCTGGAGCTCCTTCAAGCCAATAAGGCCCATTTTAAAGAACCACACACGCCTTACTTAAAAGAACGTTCTCCCTGCGTTGGCCGGGAATCGGACCCGGGCCCTCACAACGCCCTTGGCCGAATAATGGTGCAGGACGTTATGCCTGAAAAGGGGGGATGGGTGCTGGAGCTCTGCTAAATAAATTTCTAATTGTGTATTTACTTGGAACCAGGCTAACGAAGCCACGCTGAAAAACACGGACAGAATGGATATCAGGAGAGCTCTTTGTGGCAGACACAGATGGATCTCCTTCGAGCAAATTCAGATTAAAGCACATAACGCACACAAATGACATGGCAAACTGCATTGCCCGGGAATCGAACCCGGGTCTCCCGCGTGGGAGGCGAAAATTCTACCACTGAACCACCAATGCACCAACTGTTACCGAGAGGTGCGCAAGGTTGGAAACGCAGCTGGAGCTCCCTTAAGCAAAAGGGGCTCTAGATTGAAGGCTTGTCTGAAAGAACCACAGCCTGACGTAAAAGAGCGCAGTCGCTGCATTGGCTGGGAATCGGACCCGGGTCTCCCGCGTGGCAGGCGAGAATTTTACCACTGAACCACCAATGCTCGAGGGGCTGTGCGTGAAATCATTTGCCTGTAAAATCGCCGTTATAAGGAGAGCGAGCAACGCTACATTTCAACACCTGACAGCGAGTTTCATAGGCAATTGACGAATAGAAATAGATCTAGCGTGGCTCTGAAAAATCGGGGAGAGGGGGTTGGTCAATATCGAAAGTCTCAATCCTTTAAATACTAAAGTGCATCTCATCCTCATGCCACCATTGAACCACCAATGCCCCAACTGCTGCCGGGAGGTGCGCAAGGTTGAAAACACAGCTGGAGCTCCCTTAAGCAAAAGGGGCTCTAGATTGAAGGCTTGTCTGAAAGAACCACAGCATGATGTAAAAGAGCGCAGTCGCTGCATTGGCCGGGAATCGGACCCGGGTCTCCCGCATGGCAGGCGAGAATTCTACCACTGAACCACCAATGCCCAACAGGCTTGCGCCAATGCTCAAGGACAGAAATGCAGTTGGATCTCCTTTACCGTTGTTCTCAGCCACTTTGGTGCATTTCTTGAAATCATCTTTAACAGTTGTAAGCCAGTAGGTTCTTTTCTTAAAACAGTTTGTTCAAGCTACACCATGCAATGTATTACCCGCAAAAGCTTGCAACGTTCTCAAAATCCTCAGTTCATCACTCCCAAGTAAATTTTTATGTGATGGTATGTCCAGTTGCCATCAGGAGACGAAAGTCTTTGTGTGTGGTTGTTCCTAAAACAAAATAGTCAAAGTTTAACCGGGTCTCCACAATAACGAGTAAACCATTAAGCTGAGAGTTGCTGATGTAAGCTGGTAGAGATGGAAGAGTGGGACCACGATTTTTGAAACAATTTTTCTCCTTTTTTTTACCCAGGGTAAAATCGCCATGAGCTACCGTTAAACAACTGAGAGATAAACGGACCAAGTTTCACGGGCATTTGACGAACACAAATGGACTCGTGAGTCTCTGAATAAGGGTAGCCACGCTGAAAAATTGCCTACAGAACTGATCACGCAACAGTCGTTAGTGGTACACGACTGGAAGGGCAGATGAAGCTCATACTAAAGCTAACTAATGGCCTGTTTTGGATGGATTTTAAGAAAAAGGAGCTACGATCTGACATAACAAAACAAAGCATCACCATTGGCAGGTCGGACCCGGGTCTCCAACGTGGCGAGAATTCTCACCTGAACCACCAATGCCGAGGAGAAAAATCGGTGGGCAGCAACATCGCTAGATGGAGATTTGACAGCAACAATGCTAAATTTCCAGCAACTAAAGAGGATAACCAAGGCAAGTTCCGGTAGGCATTTTGACAGAAATAGAAATGGATCTAGTCTGTCTCTGAAAAATCGGGGGTAGGGGGTTGGTCAGTGTCAAAAATCTCAATCCTTTAAGAACTAGAGTGCGTCTCATCCTCATGGACTGCACCAGATTTTTCACTTCTTGTTGGGAGATGTTACCCCGCTCTTCCACCACTTCACTTGCATGTTCTGGAAGACGTCTGGGTGGGGGGACACAGGGTTACATGTGGTTTGGCACTAAGCAGATAATGTCGGTCGCCTGCGCTGCCCGTGCGCTCTGCTTAGGCATCTTCATTACAGGCGCTGCAGTTTAGCGGGGCGTTCCGCATGAGTCAGCAGTAACCCCAGACATATTTCTTCTGGGTATTTTCTGACTCGTTACGAGAATGGAACACCGTAATCAATTTGTTTTAACCCTGACCTTTCCTGTCTACCCAGCTGTAAAAGGCTGGACTTTTCCCACAAATTGCTTGAGCTGTGGTACGCTGTTCACTGAACAAGAAACGCTGAAGGTATCGTTCAAAGCGTTTCCATGAATCATCTGTGCAGTTAGTTGTGATTGGACAGTTGTCGCCAGCTTGTAGCATGCTGAAAAGATACTCTCTTTGGCTGAGTTAAATATGCATCGTCGTAGCATGAATGTGCTTTCAAAGGCCTGCCTCAACTAGATCATAGGTTGGAAATGCAGCTGGAGCTCCTTCAAATAATGGGCCCTTTAAGAACCACACCATGCCGCCAAAGAGCGTTCTCCCCTCACGTTGGCGGGGGGACCCGGGCCCCTCCCTAGCGTATGAATGAATAATGGTGCAGGACGTTATGCCTGAAAGGGGATGATTGCTGGAGCTCTCTTAAATGAATTTCCTAATTGTGTATTTACCCAGAACCAGGCTAACGAAGCCACTGGCTAGAAAAACCGGACAGAATGGATATCGGGAGAGCTCTTCGTAGCAGACACAGATGGATATCGCCAGAGCCATTCAGATTAAGCACATACGCACACACAATAGCCTTGTAACTACATTTGCCGGGGATGAACCAGGTCTCGACAGGGCGAAAAATTCTACTAGACCACCAATCACCAACTTCTATTTACGGAGGTGCTTGCCAAGGTTAGGCGCAGCTGGAGCTCCCTTAAGCAAAAGGGGCTCTAGATTGAAGGCTTGTCTGAAAGAACCACAGCCTGACGTAAAAGAGCGCAGCCGCTGCATTGGCTGGGAATCGGACCCGGGTCTCCCGCGTGCCAGGCGAGAATTCTACCACTGAACCACCAATGCTCGAGGGGCTGTGCGTGAAATCATTTGCCTGTAACATCGCCGTCATAAGAGGAGCGAGCAACGCTACATTTCAACAACTGAGAGCGAGTTTCATAGGCAATTGACGAATAGAAATAGATCTAGCGTGGCTCTGAAAAATCGGGGAGAGGGGGTTGGTCAATATCGAAAGTCTCAATCCTTTAAGAACTAAAGTGCATCTCATCCTCATGCCACCATTGAACCACCAATGCCCCAACTGCTGCCGGGAGGTGCGCAAGGTTGAAAACACAGCTGGAGCTCCCTTAAGCAAAAGGGGCTCTAGATTGAAGGCTTGTATGAAAGAACCACAGCATGACGTAAAAGAGCGCAGTCGCTGCATTGGCCGGGAATCGGACCCGGGTCTCCCGCGTGGCAGGCGAGAATTCTACCACTGAACCACCACTGCCCAACAGGCTTGCGCCAATGCTCAAGGACAGAAATGCAGTTGGATCTCCTTTACCGTTGTTCTCAGCCACTTTGGTGCATTTCTCGAAATCATCTTTAACAGTTGTAAGCCAGTAGGTTCTTTTCTTAAAACAGTGTGTTCAAGCTACACCATGCAATGTATTACCCGCAAAAGCTTGCAACGTTCTCAAAATCCTCAGTTCATCACTCCCAAGTAAATTTTTATGTCAGTGAACATATAGGTGCCATCAGAACGAAAAGTCTTTGTGTGGTTGTTCACAAACAAAATAGTCAAAAGTTTAACCCGGGTCTCACAATAACAGTAAACCCCGTCGCTGATTGCTGATGTAAGCTGGCTTGTGGTAAGAGATGGAAGAGTAGGACCTGATTTTGAAACAATTTTTCTCCTTTTTTTTAACCAGGGTAAAATCGCCCTGTGCTCCCGTTAAACAACTGAGAGATAAACGGACCAAGTTTCACGGGCATTTGACGAACACAAATGGACTCGTGAGTCTCTGAATAAGGGTAGCCACGCTGAAAAATTGCCTACAGAACTGAGCACGCAACAGTCGTTAGTGGTACACGGCTGGAAGGGCAGATGAAGCTCCTTTAAGCTAACTATGCTTCAGCTTTAAGGATCGTTTAAGAAAAGGAGCTACACGTCTGACATAACAAAACAAGCATCCTGCAGTGGCCGGGAATCGGACCCGGGTCTCCCGCGTGGCAGGCGAGAATTCTACCACTGAACCACCAATGCTGGAGGAAGAGAAAAATCATTGGGCAGCAGCATCGCCGTCACGGGGGGGTGACAGAAACGATGCTAAATTTCAACAACTAAGAGATAACCAGAGCAAGTTTCGTAGGCATTTGACAAATAGAAATGGATCTAGTCTGTCTCTGAAAAATCGGGGGGAGGGGGTTGGTCAGTGTCAAAAATCTCAATCCTTTAAGAACTAGAGTGCGGCTCATCCTCATGGACTGCACCAGATTTTTCACTTCTTGTTGGGAGATGTTACCCCGCTCTTCCACCAATTCACTTGCATGTTCTGGAAGACGTCTGGGTGGGGGGACACAGGGTTACATGTGGTTTGCCACTAGCAAGATGATAAGCGGTCCTTCTGCGCCCCGTAGCGCTGTCATAGGCATCTTTCATTACAGACGCTGCAGTTTATCGGACGTTCACGCAGGTCAGCAGTAACCCCAGACATGTTTCTTCTGGTGTTTTTCTGACTCGGTACAAAGGTCCGTTTACTGTCATCAATTTGTTTTAACCCTGACCTTTCCTGGCTGCCAGCTGTAAAGGCTGGACTTTTCCACAGGTGCTTGAGCAATAATTGCTTATAATTCACTGAACAAGCATGAAAATCATCGTTCAAACCGTTTCCATGAATCATCTGTACAGTTAGTTGTGATTGGACAGTTATCTTCAACATGCAGCATGCTGAAAGATATACTCTTTGGCTGAGTTTAAATATGCATACGTCATGTATCGAATATGCTCGACTGCCTCAACTAGATGCGCAAGGTTGGAAATGCAGCTGGAGCTCCTTCAAGCCAATAAGGCCCATTTTAAAGAACCCCACACGCCTTACTTAAAAGAACGTTCTCCCTGCGTTGGCCGGGAATCGGACCCGGGCCCTCACAACGCCCTTGGACGAATAATGGTGCAGGACGTTATGCCTGAAAAGGGGGGATGGGTGCTGGAGCTCTGCTAAATAAATTTCTAATTGTGTATTTACTTGGAACCAGGCTAACGAAGCCACGCTGAAAAACACGGACAGAATGGATATCAGGAGAGCTCTTCGTGGCAGACACAGATGGATCTCCTTCGAGCAAATTCAGATTAAAGCACATGACGCACACAAATGACATGGCAAACTGCATTGGCTGGGAATCGGACCCGGGTCTCCCGCGTGGCAGGCGAGAATTCTACCACTGAACCACCTATGCTCGAGGGGCTGTGCGTGAAATCATTTGCCTGTAACATCGCCGTTACAAGGAGAGCGAGCAACGCTACATTTCAACAACTGAGAGCGAGTTTCATAGGCAATTGACGAATAGAAATAGATCTAGCGTGGCTCTGAAAAATCGGGGAGAGGGGGTTGGTCAATATCGAAAGTCTCAATCCTTTAAATACTAAAGTGCATCTCATCCTCATGCCACCATTGAACCACCAATGCCCCAACTGCTGCCGGGAGGTGCGCAAGGTTGAAAACACAGCTGGAGCTCCCTTAAGCAAAAGGGGCGCTAGATTGAAGGCTTGTCTGAAAGAACCACAGCATGACGTAAAAGAGCGCAGTCGCTGCATTGGCCGGGAATCGGACCCGGGTCTCCCGCGTGGCAGGCGAGAATTCTACCACTGAACCACCAATGCCCAACAGTCTTGCGCCAATGCTCAAGGACAGAAATGCAGTTGGATCTCCTTTACCGTTGTTCTCAGCCACTTTGGTGCATTTCTCGAAATCATCTTTAACAGTTGTAAGCCAGTAGGTTCTTTTCTTAAAACAGTTTGTTCAAGCTACACCCTGCAATGTATTACCCGCAAAAGCTTGCAACGTTCTCAAAATCCTCAGTTCATCACTCCCAAGTAAATTTTTATGTCAGTGAACATATCGGTGCCATCAGAACGAAAAGTCTTTGTGTGGTTGTTCACAAACAAAATAGTCAAAAGTTTAACCCGGGTCTCACAATAACAGTAAACCCCGTCGCTGATTGCTGATGTAAGCTGGCTGGTGGTAAGAGATGGAAGAGTAGGACCTGATTTTGAAACAATTTTTCTCCTTTTTTTTAACCAGGGTAAAATCGCCCTGTGCTACCGTTAAACAACTGAGAGATAAACGGACAAAGTTTCACGGGCATTTGACGAACACAAATGGACTCGTGAGTCTCTGAATAAGGGTAGCCACGCTGAAAAATTGCCTACAGAACTGATCACGCAACAGTCGGTAGTGGTACACGGCTGGAAGGGCAGATGAAGCTCCTTTAAGCTAACTATGCTTCAGCTTTAAGGATCGTTTAAGAAAAGGAGCTACACGTCTGACATAACAAAACAAGCATCCTGCATTGGCCCGGGAATCGGACCCGGGTCTCCCGCGCGGCAGGCGAGAATTCTACCACTGAACCACCAATGCTCGAGGAAGAGAAAAATCATTGGGCTGCAGCATCGCCGTCACGGGGGGGTGACAGCAACGATGCTAAATTTCAACAACTAAGAGATAACCAGAGCAAGTTTCGTAGGCATTTGACAAATAGAAATGGATCTAGTCTGTCTCTGAAAAATCGGGGGGAGGGGGGTGGTCAGTGTCAAAAATCTCAATCCTTTAAGAACTAGAGTGCGTCTCATCCTCATGGACTGCACCAGATTTTTCACTTCTTGTTGGGAGATGTTACCCCGCTCTTCCACCAATTCACTTGCATGTTCTGGAAGACGGCTGGGTGGGGGGACACAGGGTTACATGTGGTTTGACACTAGCAAGATGATAAGCGGTCCTTCTGCGGCCCGTAGCGCTGTCATAGGCATCTTTCATTACAGACGCTGCAGTTTATCGGACGTGCACGCAGGTCAGCAGTAACCCCAGACATGTTTCTTCTGGTGTTTTTCTGACTCGGTACAAAGGTCAGTTTACTGTCATCAATTTGTTTTAACCCTGACCTTTCCTGTCTGCCAGCTGTAAAGGCTGGACTTTTCCACAGGTGCTTGAGCAATAATTGCTTATAATTCACTGAACAAGCATGAAAATCATTGTTCAAAGCGTTTCCATGAATCATCTGTACAGTTAGTTGTGATTGGACAGTTATCTTCAACATGCAGCATGCTGAAAGATATATTCTTTGGCTGAGTTTAAATATGCATACGTCATGTATCGAATATGCTCGACTGCCTCAACTAGATGCGCAAGGTTGGAAATGCAGCTGGAGCTCCTTCAAGCCAATAAGGCCCATTTTAAAGAACCACACACGCCTTACTTAAAAGAACGTTCTCCCTGCGTTGGCCGGGAAACGGACCCGGGCCCTCACAACGCCCTTGGACGAATAATGGTGCAGGACGTTATGCCTGAAAAGGGGGGATGGGTGCTGGAGCTCTGCTAAATAAA
>VONZ01004323.1:0-10953 GCA_012976165.1 Labeo catla | reverse complement strand
CACCTGACCTGCTTCAGAGAGGCCGCACTTCCCCTGATTTAAAACAGAGAAATAGTGCAACTGCTGAGCCGTTTTAGAGAGGCCAGACTTCCTCTGAACCACTTTGAAGAAGCCAAACAACTGCTAACTCATTTCAGAGAGGCCGCAATTCCCCTGATCCACTTCAGAAAAGCCGCACAACTACTGAGCTGTTTCAGAAAGTCCACACTTCCACTGACCCTTAGAGAAACCAACAACTGCTGACTCATTTCAGAGAGGCCGCAATTCCCCTGATCCACTTCAGAGAAGCCGCACAACTACTGAGCCATTTCAGAGAGGCCACAGTTCCCCTGATCCGCTTCAGAGAAGCCACGCAACTGCTCACCTGTTTCAGATAGTCCACACTTCTCCTGACCCGAATCAGAGAAGCTGTATTTCTCCTGACTTGTTTGAAAGAGGACATACTCCCCCTGACCCACTGCAGAAAACCTGCACTTCCCCTGATCTGCATCAGAGAGGGAATGTTTACCACCAGCCACATGGACCATTAAGACCTCAAGCTTTTCTTGATACTTGTAAGTATTTGTTCATTGGGAAATGTGATACTATTGTGTACCACTTTTACATCTTGTGTACCATATGGATTTAAGTGGTTCATTTTAGTTTCTTGCTTTTGTTTCAGCCCTCCTGCGTAATATTCTCACAAATCAAGAGATCATGATGGACCAAATGAAGATAATCTATAGGACAGTTCAAGGTCTAAAATCTGTCAGTGAAGAAGACATAGGTCTTGAATCAAACCTACTGCCAGTAGCTGATTTTCAGTCTCTGCAAAACTTGGAGGAGAGACTGAGGAAATTTCCTGACTTTCAAAAGCAACTGGTAAGTCAGTTATACTCCAGATATAGATGTATAAATGCACAACTGTTTTGTTTTAATATATATGCCTGTTCTTGTTCTTTAATGAAGTTCACATAAAAATTTACTCATCATTTACTTTTAAGCTTGTATGAGTGGGTTTCTTTTGATGAACACAAAGAAGACATTTTGAGGAATGTTGGTAAAAAAATATTATGGAAGCCAGTGGTTACCATCTGCTGTCTGGTTACCAACATTTTTCAAAATTTCTCATATGTTCAACAGAAGGAAGAAACTCATACAGGCTTGGAACAAGTGGAGGTGAGTAAATTATGACATAATTTACATTTTTGAACTATCCCTTTAGTGGATAATTGCCGTTTTATTTTAACAATGATTAAATTAAATGTTAATTCACAGATAAGCATGTTGGCAATGAAAGGTGGGACGGACACCAGGGATGGAGTTTGGAGAATAATGACAGCAAAAATAACAAATTCGCTGGCCAGGAATATAAATATGCGTGGAGTAAATGGGAAGATCAGCTTTAAAAGCTTGCAGTTACAGAACATTGTTCTTGGTAAGTCTGTAGTGAGCATGACCACTTTCTACTGTTATTTAACAGTATTATAATACACTTTTTAAATGTTAATTTGTACATAATTTTCTATACAACTAATGCTACAAATACATGCATTTGGTATTTGTAGGAGGTCATTGTTAGTTTTACATTAACCAATGCAATAAGTAAGCAATTGTTTAAGACAGACCAGTATGTTTTAAAATTAAATGCACTTTTTTGAAGTGGTAATAAGATGTTATGCTTTGAATGTGTTACATTATCAGTACTTAAACAGTACATAGGTTACTCTGTTTACACCACAGTTTTCATATCTCAACATTTTTAAGGTTTTTGTTCGCTAAAATGGTCTTGTTTGTCAAAATACTGTTGTCAAACTCTGACAAGCTAGTTAGTACAAGCATTCGATAGTGCCACATAAGAACTCATTTCCTGTATAAAATGTAACTGAAGCAACCTTATTTTAAATTGTTACCCAAAATTATTTATAGTAGGTGGATGAATGTTTGTATATGTATTAATAAATTTTGTATTATTATTTTGTATTTTGTCTTTTAGCTGCTGTGAAAAATCATCTGACACAACATGCCACTGATCAGGAGATAGAAGCAAATATACAAAGATGGCTTCAGCTTGCTCCTGATAGAGATGGAGGAAGGAGAGAGCGCTTGAGGAGAAAAGAGGGGCTTCAGAGCTGTACTTCACTTCCTGAGGACAGTCCTAAATAGGATAACTTTCTCCCTCACACATACAAACATTCTGGTGTGTTAGTTTGTTTTAAGTAATTGCTTTAATATGCTCTCTGTTTGTTGAGAGTAAAATGACATTATAATTTGTTTAAATTTCAGTGTTAGATTCAGTGGTAGATTTTTTTAGTTATAATTGAAAAATGTTGTACATGGCTGTTCAGGCAACTAAAATAGCGTTCACACATGCTGCGTCTCATTTGGAAGGCTGCATCCTCCGGAGGTCGCATTTGAAGTCTGCACACGTCATTAAGGATGTCTTATTGAAGAAGAGTAACCAAAATAAAATTGACCGTTATTCCTTGTGAGGTGTAAAATACTATAATTTCTTTTTTACGTTGGAATTTAATGGTTACTTTTCTTAAATGAGACCTCCCCGATGACGTGTGCAGCCTTTAAATGCGACCTCCGGAGGATGCAGCCTTCCAAATGAGACGCAGCTACAGTTACACAATTCTACACAATTCTTTTTTTTGTTTGTTTGTTTTTTGTGGGGTATTGCATTCCTGCAATAAGTAAGCAACTGTTTAATTTTGAAATTACAACTGTACATTTTTGTACTTTTTTGAAGTGGTAATAAGATGTTATGCTTTGAATGTACTAAATAAAATTGCATTCACACAGTTACACAATTCTAGCTGTCATATTTTATTTTATTTTTTACTTTTGGCTTGTTCATTATTGTTAAACTAATTTTGAGAATTGAATTTTCTTGTGACTGATTGTGCATTTGTGTAAGATTAGGCTTGGTTATGGCTCAGTTTTGGGGTTTCTGGTTAAAGGGTGGTGTTGATATGGTTAACTTGTGGCTGAGAATTGGTACCAATAATTAAACCTGTTTTGGCCCAGTTCAGGGCCAATTAAGGGTAATTAACTGGCTGAAATTTGTTTGCCTGCTCTACAACAAACACTATAGCCACTTTTCCACTACCGGGCCGAACCGTTAGCCGTTTCTCAATATGCGTTCTTGTCTGTACTTGTGTTCTTGTGGACTTGTGAAACATCATCAGTCCTCGCCCAAGTACTGGTTCCAATTCAAAGTTCACAACTAGCCAAGTACAGTTCAAATCCCCGGATGTGTTCTTGCTCCGCCCCTTTTATCAAGGATGCATCAAGAGGAGACTTGTGCGAACTTGAGGCAGCCATGTATCCCAGAATGCATTTCGCACCAATCAGCGAGCGTTAATGGCGGAGGAGAAAACCCGCATAATTTTAGAATGTTGTTGTTTAAAACTCAAATCTGCGGTTTATTTACAAAGACAGTGCCTATTTCAAAATTTGTTTCGCCGATTTCGGATATGTGAGTTCCAGGCGAACACCGGGTGCTCAGTGGTCATGTATCCCGCAGAGAGAGCCTCACCATGGCTAGTCCTTCAGACGTTTGCTGCTGGTCCTGATGTCTGTAGTGGTTAAACAAGAGGTATAATTCGTTTTGGGTAAATCTAACAGCTAATTTTTGGTCTCGTGAATCTATTATTTATTCCAGGTCATATCGTTTTGACTGAGGACAAAGTTATGCTCCATAAATGATTTATTTATCGTAATTCAACGCTGACTGTAGCATGCATTTGACCGAATTGTCTGCTTTTGTCTTTATTTCCGATTACATAAGTCTCTTATACTTTATACTTATACTTGTATAATGGCTAATATTGTTCATTAAAACTGACATTTAACAAAAAAGGCAGAGTTGTGCTTGTCATGTTTCATTTTATTATACATAAAGATGTATTATACACAGTGCATAGCTTAAATCACATGTTTTATTTTTTTTTAAATGAGTACGAAAAGAGGGTTGTGGTTTATATTTTGAAGAAAACAAAGAGGCAGTGCTGTTTGATATCACTTCGTTTTGTTGTAATGCATGTACCCGTTGCATGAACCACATTTTTGTTCCTATTAATATGTTTAACGTTAAATGAAACGGAAAAGAGGCAATGCTGTTTGATATAATATTTCGTTTCACTGTGATGTTGTACATTCCCTGAACTACGTTTTTGCAGCTATTAATATGGTTAAATGAAAACGAAAGGAGGCAGTGGTGGTTGACTTGCATCCTCAAGTCCTCGGGAGTTCGTACTCCCAAGCGGGTGTGTGGGGGTGGGGGTATGGCGTGATTTTTTAGTCAAAAGTTATGAGCGTGTAAGACATGCTCACGAGCACATTATGTTATTTCACACGCGCAAAAATGAACCTTCAGCTGGCATGATAAAAGTACTCGCGCACAAATTCAACAACCCGAGAGGTGTACAGGCAGCTGCGCGCGAGCGCCTGGCATACTCTCATAGGTTAACTCTGCTTGTACAGTGGAATCCTGCTCGCGCGCAGCGGGCTTCTGCTCGCGGAGTGCTGTTTTGCTCGCGCAGTGCTGTTTTGCTCGCGCAGTGGATTTCTCCTCGCTCAGCTGATTTCTGCTCCCTCGAGTCTAGATGACTTTTGACAATTTGGGGGCGGAAACCAAGGAGGGCACTGACTCTCTTATGATTGGTCACTTTCATCGTAATCACACCGACAGGGACATCCTTGTACCTTGATTGACAGCTTTCATTACAGGAAGCACGGAGTCAAAGTATCTGACGGAGTTCAGACCGCGGTCAAGTGAGCCGCCATCTGAGAACGCCAGCCGCCACCTGGATTTGCTGCACGTCTATTAGTGGAATTACGGTACGGAGACACGAAGCGGCCAAAAAGCTGACGTACATCTATATTTCAGCGGTTACAATTTAAATGTGCTAGAAAACAGGGACAAAGTATTTACAACACGTATATATATTGTTCATTATAGAAGATACAATTATATTACTTTCGAATACATTATACTGTGAAGTTTTCTGAAAAAATAAAGTTTGTTAAAATACATTCTAACACTGAATGTTTGCGCCGTTTTTTCTACATGCATTATTACAATTTCTTCAGAGTTACCAATAAATTCTTTCTCTGAACAACCATGTCTCTATCTGTGTTCACGATGTTTTAGTGTACAATTTGTACAGAAAATGAATGGCAGTCTGTCACTATGCATTTTATAGCATATACATTGTTATATACTCTTATATATCCTTCATAGACACTGATGCCGTTAGCTTTGTGGGCAGCACGCCAACATACAGCGCCGATGCATTCCGGGCGTCTCGGGTTCGAATCCCTACTCGGGGACCTTTCCAGATCCCGCACCCATGTTGCTTCTTGTCATTTCTGATGTGTCCTTTTATAATAATAATAATAATAATAATAATAACGATAAAAGGCAAAATGTCTTTTATTATTTGCCCAAAAAAAGTATTTAGAGTTAACAGGAAAATTGTAGAATTTGACATAAAATGAAAAGCAAATCTTGGTAACACATTACAATATGTGTACAAAAATATGCATTAATTCATGCTTAATTAATGTACATATAATCACGAGTTAATGTATAATTCATGATGAACTAAAGCATTTATTAATGATTCCTTCATCAGCAACAAATGAACATTCTATATGATTCATAGATTAAGTAATCAATAAATTGTTATTAGTTAAATGCGTCATAATGTGTCAATTTCCTTTATCACTTATTTTATTAACTAATGATGTAAATTCATATGTAAATTACCACAGTGTTCCAAGCTATGTACTTCAACTTCCAGTTGTCTACTTTAAACACTCATTAGCTAGTGATTTGCAAATGTTTCATAATATTGTGACTTTACTTGTTGAGGCACATGACTAACTAACTAATTGTAAATCCATAACCACAATGACATATTACTTAACAATTATTTAATAGTTCTGTGCCTCAACAAGTAAAGTCATAACATAATGATATCTTTGCAAATCATTAGTGGTAATGATCACATTAATTTACACTATTAGTTAAAATAAGTGATAAGGAAATTAATACATTATGACACATTTAACTAATAAAAATGTATTGATTACTTAATCTATGAATCATATTGAATGTTCATTAAAATGAGGATGAAAGCCTTTATTTGTCACATACACTGTTACGAAACAGTGCGAAATTGGACCCCACCGTCCATACACAAACATCACATTTCGGGGGAAGACAGGTCAGTCGAGAGGTAGCATAGAAAATAAGAAGATAAGATACATTAGGAAAATGATATGTGAATTGGGCCAATGAAGCAATTTGACCGGTTACTGAATTGTCATATCTGTCAAGTTCATGGGTCCATAACTTCTAAATGCTAAGTTGGAAATGCCTGTAATTTTGTGTGGTGACAGCCAAGAGACTTGGGAATAAGCCCCAGTGGATTTTTTATATCACACCCAAAGGAAGCTGAGATATAGCGCCACCAATTGGGCCAATGAAGCAATTGACCTGTTACTGAATTGTCATTTCTGTCAAGTTCATGGGACCATAACTTCTAAATGCTACTTTGGAAATGACTGTAATTTTGTGTGGTGACAGTCAAGAGACTTGGGAAATTATTGGTAGAAATTATTGTAATTTCCTCTTCAGAATGCCCAAGACTCTGTCTGTATCAAGTTTTACGACCAGGCTGCATCCAGCTTCTTATTCGCAGCTTCTTATTGACCTATCCGTTCCACCTTAAAAACGCCACGCTTCCGCCTTCCTTAGCTTCTTATTCACGTTCGACTTAGGGACCGTCTCTTTTTCAAATACGAACAATAAACGATTCTTAAATGTAAATAACACTGAGATAAGAGGGAAAACGGGCTGTCAACATGAAATCTAATTATTTGTTATTCGAATAATTCTAACATTATTCATTAGTTATTGAACGTTTCATCCTTTGAAAGTGTAAAACGATTTTTTTTTTTAAATCTAGCCTCTTATGAAGACTTAATATGGCCCAGCACCTGTGAATAGATGACACCTACCCCTGCGAGGACTCCAGATACAAAATTATGGCATTTTCATTGTTTTAAAATGCAATCAAAGTTTGCTTAATGCATAAATAGAATTTGTAAATATAATAATTTTTACTAGATTCTGTAAGTACTATAATTTCTACTAGATTTCAACTGTTCTTTCTGATACCTACTCCTATAAATACTATTCTGGTTTCTGAAAAAAAAAAAAAGATGTGATGTGAAATGCATTATACAAATGAATGTGAATTAAACTGATTAAGCCATTGCATTGTTGGTTACTGTACACTGCACTGTATATATCTATGTACATTGTCCACATATGTTTATATATATTGTCCACATATGTTATATATATATGTATTTTATATATATATATATTGTCCACATATGTTTTATATATATGTAAATGTGGACTGGGCATTAATAACAGATCAGTAACAGGTCAAATTGCATTGTTGGACCAATTCGTGATGCTATATCTCAGCTTCCTTTGAGTGTGATATAAAAATTCCACTGGGGGCTTATTCCCAAGTCTCTTGACTGTCACCACACAAAATTACAGTCATTTCCAAAGTAGCATTTAGAAGTTATGGTCCCATGAACTTGACAGAAATCACAATTCAGTAACAGGTCAAATTGCTTCATTGGCCCAATTGGTGGCGCTATATCTCAGCTTCCTTTGGGGGTGATATAAAAATCCACTGGGGGCTTATTCCCAAGTCTTTTGACTGTCACCACACAAAATTACAGTCATTTCCAAAGTAGCATTTAGAAGTTATGGTCCCATGAACTTGACAGAAATCACAATTCAGTAACAGGTCAAATTGCTTCATTGGCCCAATTGGTGGCGCTATATCTCAGCTTCCTTTGGGGGTGATATAAAAATCCACTGGGGGCTTATTCCCAAGTCTCTTGACTGTCACCACACAAAATTACAGTCATTTCCAAACTAGCATTTAGAAGTTATGGTCCCATGAACTTGAAAGAAATGACAATTCAGTAACAGGTCAAATTGTATTTGTTACTTAATTGTCATATTTGTCAAGTTCACAAATCGACGGGGCAGCCGTGGTCTAATGGTCAGGGTGTCAGGCATGCAATCGAAAGGTTGCGGGTTCGGGTCCCAGGCCCGGCAGGGTTTGAAGTACCTCACTACTCACTACTATGTGTGTGCACTTGGATGGGTCTCCATACTTGGCCACAGGTCACGTAATTTCCTTTCCTTTTCCATAAATGTGAAGAACTGATGAGAGCTATATAATGCTTACTGCCATTCACTTTCTGTAAAATTCTACACTAAAACATCGAGAACACAGATAGAGACATGGCTGTTCAGAAAAAGTATTTATTGAAATGTTCATGGTAACTCTAAAGAAATTTTAATAATGCATGTAGAAAAAAAAGGAGCAAATACTAAGTGTTAGAATGTACACAGACTTTATTTATTTTTCCAGAAAAATCCACAGTATAATTTATTGAAATGTAATATAACTGTAATGTACAATATAAATACGTTTTGTAATACTTTTCTCCTATTTCCGAGCACATTTAATTTTTAACTGCTGAAATATAGTTGTTCGTCAGCCTTTTTGGGCGCTTCGTGTCTCCGTACCGTAATTCCACTAATAGACGTGCAGCAAACTCCAGATGGCGGCTCACTTGACCGCGGTGCTATTGTTGCGGTTCCTTTTTGAAATAAATGAGTTTTAAATTCATTATTGGATAATGATTGAATGAGACTGTGAATTATTAATGTAATGTTTTAATTCTAGACGTTTACTTATGTAAATACTGTGTGACTTTGACGTTTTAAGGAGTTGCCATGGAAACGGGGCGGCAACACGACACCTGACAGGAAAACTCGGTCTCTCGCTAATGTTGTCACTGCTTTTAGGTAAGTTATGTGCTTTAAATTATACAAATGTTACATAAAACTGTTCCTGACTGCTTTCTTACTTGTAATTGACAGGTTTCTGTCGAATATTTACTTTATAGAAATGGTTTAATGTCTTCGGCAAAGTCCGTTATCATCTCACAGGCGAGGTAGGCTAACTCTAGAGATTGAGCTCTTGTCTATGAAACTTTGGGCTTTTAATCAAATCTTCTCGTGTGTATATAGCAGGTTTTGACTGAAGTATAAAGGTTTTAATGCCATTTTGACTATGGGTTATTGGAAGTAGGCAAATTTATTTAACCTAAATGGCTGAAAACAAGTTCAAATGCGTTTTGATCTTTTAAGTTAAACGAATATTGATAAAAATGGCTCTGATTTCAGGAGGACAGAAATAAACCCTCCACAACAGATGCGAAGCTGCAAGGTTTCAAAATTTCAGTAGGAAATATACAGGAGAACTGAAGAAGCTCATGAAATAACTTAATATGCATTTTTTTTCCACAAAATATATTTTACCTATATCACCATGCATCATTATTATTTTCTTTTTTTTCTGCAGAGTTATATATTTATTTATTACAGTAATTTTAAAAAACTAAAAACATAGATTCTCTTATCTAGTTGTAGTATATTATATATTCTGTATATTCTTTCTATTTTCTGCATTTTACCTGTTTAACTTATTTCCTTCTAATAAACCAGCAACTGCATACTAAATAATGTTGTCTCTGTGACAAATTGCTTGTTTTGTTCCTAGATTTTTCCATGCTGATGGCCTGCTGCACATCAATAGACTCAGTGAACCTCCTTCTCCAAAGTGCTATAAACCATTGGACTAGTAAGTAAAATCTCAAACATACACTACCCTTTCATAAGTTTTGGTATGGTAAAGTCTTTTCTGCCTGCCACAACTTTGTGTATTTGATTAATAATACAGTTAAACAATAATATTGTGAAATTAATATAATTTTTAAAATAATTTTGTATTTTTATATTCTTAGAGAAGTCATTTATTCCTGTGTTGCAAAGCTACATATTCAGCATCATTACTCCAGTCTTCAGGGTTTAAAAATTACAGCATTTATTTGATTCCTGTGTTGCAAAGCTACATATTCAGCATCATTACTCCAGTTTTCAGGGTTTAAAAATTACAGCATTTATTTGAAACAGAAATGTTTGATAATGATAAGATATTGATTATATAATAATAATTAAATGTTTCTTGAGCATTAAATCAGCATATTATAATGATTTCTGAAGGATCATGTGACACTGAAGCCTGGAGTAATGAAGCTGAAAATGCAGCTTTGATAACAGAAATTACATTTCACAATATATTTGCATAGAAAACTGTTATGTTAAATTATAACAATATTACACAATATTATTGTTTTTACATTTATTGTTGACCAAATAAATGCAGCCTTGGTGAGCAGAACAGACTTCTTTCAAAGATGTAAAAAAAAGTTTATGAATTTACAAACTTTTGAAAGGTAGTGCAGTTCCTCCAAATGAATGTTCCTCCCACTTAAAGGGATAGGTCACCTAAAAATGAAAGTTTTGTCATTAATTACTCACCCTCATGCCGTTCCAAACCTGCAAGACCTCCGTTCATCTTCTGAACAGAAATAAAGATATTTTGATGAAATTCGAGAACTTTCTCACCCTCCATAGACAGCAAGGGTACCACCACGGTCAAGACACAGAAAGGTAGTAAAGACATTGTTAAAATAGTCCATGTGGCATCAGTGGTTCAACTGTAATTTTATGAAGCTATGCGAATGCTTTTTGTGTGTCAAGGAAACAAAAATAATGACTTTATTAAAAAATGACTTTATTTCTTCCCTTCTGGGACAGTCTGTTGTCATTATCAAGAGTACCACAATGTATGCCCGTGCTTTCCTCTCCTTGTAAACAAGGCGCAGCACATGCATGTACTACATCAGCAGCATTATCAATTATCAAAGCAAAATTATCTGTTTTGTTCTTCTTTATTGCACAGACTTATGGCATAATGATTTATTGTATTATGTTGATCAACAAAGAATACA
>VONZ01004322.1:0-10954 GCA_012976165.1 Labeo catla | reverse complement strand
GTAAAAGCTTGAGAACTACTGTATCTAATCTTTATTAAATGCTCCATTTTAAGTAAACAGTACTAAACTTTTTATCAGTTTAGGATAAGGTACTTCTTCTATATAGTAAATGATAATTATGTTTTGGTAAAAAGCGTATTAAGAAAAATGTTTGAGTTGCATTTAGTAAAGAACAAAATCTGTTATTGATCTATCAGGTGATCTTTGAGGGACGAAGAGGAAGCTCAGCCTGGTCAGATGTTGCCATTGACGACGTCTCACTGCACAGAGGAGCCTGTAGCGGTATGTTTCTACTCTGCTGCGACTCTTAGTGAAAACATTTAGCTTTAAATACAAGTCAGCTTACTCAGAAGAATGACATTTGCAAAGGAGTTTTTAAGTTAAAATGTTAACAGTTGTAAATATCTTTCAGAATTACCAAACCTGGTGACTCCTTCTTCAGTTCCATTGCCACCCACTACAACAATACCACAGCCTGCACCCATCCAAACTACAGAAACAACACCACAGCCTGCACCCATTCAAACTACAGAAACACCAAACACCTCAGCATGTGAGCTTACTATCTACTATTACAGTGTGATCACATTCTGTTATGACTGATGATGCCACAACACTTCCTCAATTAATTATCTGCACCTTCCATTGTTTCAAGAAAGAGACTAATGAAACCATTAATGAAATTTGCTTCTTTCCTCCAGCTTGTGACATAAACTGTGATTTTGAAAAAGACATTTGCGCTTGGACTCAGTTGCCAACTGATGTTTTTGATTGGACGAGAAACAGAGGCTCCACCCCCACATCAATGACTGGCCCCTCCTCTGACCACTCAACAGGAAGTAGGTGTTATTTTCTAGGTCATGAAATCATTCTGTAATTTTAAGATTAAAATCATAATTATTTTACATGAATAAATTAATAGGTGCATTGTACATTTTCCTTTCCAGGTGGTTTTTATATGTACATTGAGGGTGACAGTGCTACCCATGGCGACACGGCCCGTCTCCTCAGTGCAGAATGTGCTGACACTCAACCTCAGTGTCTTCAGTTCTGGTACCACATGTATGGCTCCAGCTGGACCATGGGACTGAGCGTCTACCTGCTGCAATATGGCAATGTGGCCAAGGAGGTGTGGAGAATGAGAGAAGACCAGGGAAACATGTGGCATTTTGCACAGGTGGACCTGAGACCAGATGTTAAGTTCCAGGTCAGTAAAAGCTTGAGAACTACTGTATCTAATCTTCATTAAATGCTCCATTTTAAGTAAACAGTACTAAACTTTTTTATCAGTTTAGGATAAGGTACTTCTTCTATATAGTAAATGATAATTATGTTTTGCTAAAAAGCATATTAAGAAAAATGTTTGAGTTGCATTTAGTAAAGAACAAAATCTGTTATTGATCTATCAGGTGATCTTTGAGGGACGAAGAGGAAGCTCAGCCTGGTCAGATGTTGCCATTGACGACGTCTCACTGCACAGAGGAGCCTGTAGCGGTATGTTTCTACTCTGCTGCGACTCTTAGTGAAAACATTTAGCTTTAAAAACAAGTCAGCTTACTCAGCAGAATGACATTTGCAAAGGAGTTTTTAAGTTAAAATGTTAACAGTTGTAAATATCTTTCAGAATTACCAAACCTGGTGACTCCTTCTTCAGTTCCATTGCCACCCACTACAACAATACCACAGCCTGCACCCATCCAAACTACAGAAACAACACCACAGCCTGCACCCATTCAAACTACAGAAACACCAAACACCTCAGCATGTGAGCTTACTATCTACTATTACAGTGTGATCACATTCTGTTATGACTGATGATGCCACAACACTTCCTCAATTAATTATCTGCACCTTCCATTGTTTCAAGAAAGAGACTAATGAAACCATTACTGAAATTTGCTTCTTTCCTCCAGCTTGTGACATAAACTGTGATTTTGAAAAAGACATTTGCGCTTGGACTCAGTTGCCAACTGATGTTTTTGATTGGACGAGAAACAGAGGCTCCACCCCCACATCAATGACTGGCCCCTCCTCTGACCACACAACATCAGGAAGTAGGTCTTGTTTTCTAAGTCTTGAGATCATTTTACCACCAAAATTATAACAGTTATTTCAGGTTAATAAATTAAAAGTATTGTTGCACAAATTCTTTTCCTGTTGACAATTTCTCTGCTAAACAATCTTCTAATCCTAATTTCAATAAATTAATTGGTGTGTCACACAATTTTTTTTTCCAGGTGGTTTTTATATGTACATTGAGGGTGACAGTGCTACCCATGGTGACACGGCCCGTCTCCTCAGTGCAGAATGTGCTGACACTCAACCTCAGTGTCTTCAGTTCTGGTACCACATGTATGGCTCCAGCTGGACCATGGGACTGAGCGTCTACCTGCTGCAATATGGCAATGTGGCCAAGGAGGTGTGGAGAATGAGAGAAAACCAGGGTAACATGTGGCATCTTGCACAGGTGGACCTGAGACCAGAAGTCAAGTTCCACGTCAGTGAATCTTCTTTTAATGCTTTATTGTATTACATTAATTGCAATAAACTATGACTAGAAATATATCAGCAGTGACATTAGCAGACATAGAAAAATCTGTTATTGATCTATCAGGTGATCTTTGAGGGACGAAGAGGAAGCTCAGCCCAGTCAGATGTTGCCATTGATGACGTCTCACTGCACAAAGGAGCCTGTAGCGGTATGTTTCTACTCTGTGCTGGCCCTTAGTAAAAATTTAAGCAACTCAGCAGAACAACTATTACATTTTGCAAAAGAGTTTTGAACTTAATGTGTTAACGGTTGTAAATATCTTTCAGATTTACCAAACCAAGTGGCTCCACGTTTAGACCTATTGCCACCAGCTGCACCCATCCAACGTAGAACAATTCCAAACACCTCAGCTTGTAAGCTCACTATCCACTACCTCAGTGTGATCACATTCTGTTATGATTGATGATGCCATAACACTCCCATAATTAATTATCTGCATCTTCCATTGTTTTCAGAAAGAGACTAATGAAACCATTAATGAAATTTGCTTCTTTCCTCCAGCTTGTGTCAACTGTGATTTTGAAAAAGACATTTGCGCTTGGACTCAGCTGCCGACTGATGTTTTTGATTGGACAAGAAACAAAGGCTCCACCCCCACATCAATGACTGGCCCCTCCTCTGACCACTCAACAGGAAGTAGGTGTTATTTTCTAGGTCATGAAATTATTCTGTAATTTTAAGATTAAAATCATAATTATTTTATATGAATAAATTAATAGGTGCATTGCACAATTTCCTTTCCAGGTGGTTTTTATATGTACATTGAGGGTGACAGTGCTACCCATGGCGACACGGCCCGTCTCCTCAGTGCAGAATGTGCTGACACTCAACCTCAGTGTCTTCAGTTCTGGTACCACATGTATGGCTCCAGCTGGACCATGGGACTGAGCGTCTACCTGCTGCAATATGGCAATGTGGCCAAGGAGGTGTGGAGAATGAGAGAAGACCAGGGAAACATGTGGCATTTTGCACAGGTGGACCTGAGACCAGATGTTAAGTTCCAGGTCAGTAAAAGCTTGAGAACTACTGTATCTAATCTTCATTAAATGCTCCATTTTAAGTAAACAGTACTAAACTTTTTATCAGTTTAGGATAAGGTACTTCTTCTATATAGTAAATGATAATTATGTTTTGGTAAAAAGCGTATTAAGAAAAATGTTTGAGTTGCATTTAGTAAAGAACAAAATCTGTTATTGATCTATCAGGTGATCTTTGAGGGACGAAGAGGAAGCTCAGCCTGGTCAGATGTTGCCATTGATGACGTCTCACTGCACAGAGGAGCCTGTAGTGGTATGTTTCTCCTATGTCTGGAGTCCTTTGGTTTAAACAGCCCAATGTGTTAAGACTTGTAAATTGATTTAATAGAAGCATAATCCAACTTCAATACCTAAGCATGCAAGCAAAACCTGTCTCTGTCTCTGCAGAGATCACTCTTTCTGATACACGTGGAAATTCTGACAGCATTAGCAAAAATAACATGATAAAACCGAATGAGGAGAGGGCAAAGAACGAGAAAGAGTTTGGAGAGAGTTGGAAAGCAACAGAAAACAAAAACACTGCAAGACGGAGGTAAAGAGCCTTTTATATATACTGTATACTCTATATGCACATGTGATTGTAATTTACTTACCATGCATTTATGCAATTAATTTAATATGATTATTAATTATTAAGCATAATTATTGAATACTTTTTTTATAGTGCATGTTATATAGTTGTACATTTATGTAAGAAAATAAGCTGTATTGTATGTTTTGGGTTAATATCTGTTCTTCTTTCTGTTCATATATAATATATGAGGTGAAATTATGCAATTGTTTAAGAACCACTGATGTTAGCTGTTGTTTTTTAACAAACATGATTGACATCAGCATGTTAATTTGCCTTTAATCTTTGGTATGCAGGCGGTCCCTGCAGTTCAAGGAACGTTTTCGCGCTTGAGTTGAAACACTTCCTTCATACGAAGCAAACGATTACCTGAAAGCACCTGTCATCTGTCAATATGGACCCTCTCTACATCATAGCTCATGAACTACTCAGACCAGTTTTAGCAAGAGCATTTGGTGTGCAAGTGTTGTTTACCTAGGACATATCTGTATCACCTCTTGCATAGTAATTTCATATTACCAGTTACAGATAACACCATAGAAAGATATAGTGATTTTTTTCCTCAAGTTCACACAGGACTGTAACCTCAGGACATTAATGTTTGAACATCCACAGAATGTGCAATTACTTATTTTAATTTTCAATATTTAATCTATTGTTTTATCATTTAAAAAAACTAGCTAACTTCTTTTTGTTAAAATTATGTAATATGCATGTTATCTCTGAGTCTTTTTGTCTTTCATTTAATAAACATTATTTCATTCAATAAAACTGTTTTTGAAGGGCCTGTTATTTCTTTAACTTTGTATATTTATGATTCTACAAAATTAGCTTAGCAAGATGCAGATGCAAAACAATATGTAGCCTCAAGAAAATTCAGCAGCTGTACTTAAACACAGTGAAGTGGCATCATCAATAACCTTACCACCATCATTACCATCAGCACAAACACCATCGAATTAATTTTACTATATTCATCATCATTACCAACCATACCATTATTTCAATCATCCTCACTGTCATCTCCAACTTCACTACTACTATCATCATCACCAAACTCAACATCATTCTCAGCATCATCTTCACCACCACCATCATCATTATTATCCTTGCCATCATCACCAACCTCCCCCACATTTAAGCCATCCTTAATATCAACTAAAAAAAATGAGGTGTTTTTCACTAGGTGGCACTACAGCATAAAACGAGTGAACAGCTGGTCACTGGAACAGATGTAGGCTTTTTTTCATATACTGTACTGTATTATACTGTATACTGTAAAATGAGATTCAAAATCTCCAAAAAAGACAAAAATGTAATCAGATTTTACAACACATGTTCTCATACTCTATTGAGCTATAAGCAAAAATGTATAGCCCACACAAATATTAGGTTAATTACACTGCTTTTAGATCTAGTGTGAATGTTTTGCATTTACATTTAATAAACATATTTGCTTTAATATAGTTTAATACAATTTGAATCTGAGTGACCTCTTTATCTTTTCATCTGCTTGTGTACTTTGTTCATATAAAATATTTTGAATTATATACATAACACAAAACATTTTTGTGCGTGCAATCTTTGTAGCAAACCCATTTTCCAGCATTCCACTGCAATTACTTTCTTTTGAGGAACATAACTTTATATCTTGACGCCAAGTGTCGTAGCAAATGCGTATTAAATTGCCAGTAAGAGGAAGCAGTAATGAATATAGTGGTCGTCATTTGCTCCCGGCATCTGAGCTGCTGAAGATGCAGTGGATTACATTTGTTTGTGAAGGGAATGCGCCTCCCGATCTACATATATCCGTCTATGTTCGCGCAAAACATTGGTGATCCAGCTTCAATTACAGCAGAAGTGAGTATAAGGTTTTTTTTTTTATGAATCTTTGTGATCGCCTTTCCTAATAATGTGCTAGTTAGAAAGTTTAGCGGCTAAAGGCAACTAAATGCAGCTAAAGTAAACAGGCTCGTCACTCCACAGAGAGAAGAGAAGGGCGGGGCATTTAAAGTGGCCTGGACCAGAATAGGATGATTTTTGCAGAGCTGATTTTGGCTAGGTAAAAAGGGTGTTGTTTTACACTACCATTGAGAATTCTTAACCAAAGTATATTATAGACTTATCATTAAGAGTATCATTAAGACCCTAAAGAATCTCATCAACTTGTGGAAAATAGGCATCCAATGACCCCTTTAATTAGTTATGAAAAATAACGCGATTAAAACATTTTAACGCAGTTAAGGCGTTGGCCAATATGATGCAGGGTAATAACTCCATAAATGCAAGATATTGGTGCAAAAATGCCCCTGCATGTGTTCTGTTTTATATTTATATCACGTATCACACCATATCACACAGGCAGCAAGAGCAATATGACATGAGTGCTGATTTTGTCCCGATCCATCACAAGCGATGTGATTTTACACAACAGTTTAATAAATGAGAAGTTGATATTGTGTTATATTTTAAACATTATATTATGTGTTTTTGCTCATTTTTTGCAGAGAATGCATTACCTTCGAAGCCATGCAACACAGCTGTGTTCATGCTGCCTTCACGCCATGTCGTAATTCCGAGTTGACAACACCGTGACATTTTACTCATAGCTTTTCATGTTGTCGGACTCGGAGGTAGCGCCTAAGTAGCGCCAAAATGCGTCTGGCGGGGGTCACGTGGTACATCTGTCACTGGTCCATGTCGTAACTCTCAGAACATTCCGAGTTTACAAGTTGTCATTACGAGTTCAGGAGCACGTCAACATTAAAGGAATAGTTCACCCAAAAAAATTTACTCACCCTCATGTCGTTTCAAACATTTCTTTTGTTTAACATTAAAGAAGGTATTTTGAAGACTGCTGGTAACAAAGTTATTTTGGTTACCATGACTTTTATTATATGAACAAAAAATACTGAGATACTGATGATCTTTTTTGTTCCATATTTCACATTAAGCAGTTGCAGTCTAAATGTTTGTGTGTAATAAATTCTATGCTGAATCAAATAAAATATTTCTTTCTAAAGCTACAATTTGTAATCTCTACATGCTACTTTCTCATTTACACGAAAATAACTTTCGTGAGCATTTTCAAAGTCAGATTTATATTTCAATTAATATGTGATTAATTCGATTAATAAATCGACACATCATGTAATTTACATTTAGACATTTAGCAGATGCTTTTTTCCAAAGCGACTTACAAAAGAGGACAATAGAAGCAATCAAAAATCAACAAAAGAGTAATTACGTGCAAGTGTTATGAGAAGTCTCAGTTAGCCTAATGCAGTACACATTTTTTCAAAAAAAGAATAGCAAGCTAGTGTTAGAGGCCTTCTTTTTTGCTTTTTGTTAATTTGTATAATAAATAAAGAGGAAAAAATAGCAGTGAGAAGATGAATAGTGTATAAGTCTAAAAGGGCAAGTTCTTTTTTTTATATATAAAGAATAGAATCAGAATTAGAATAGAGAGTCAGTGGTGTTTTTTTAGGCAAATATTAATGCCTTCTTTATGCAAGCAGCTATTGGTAGCCAGTGCAAATTGATGAAGAGAGGTGTGACGTGCGTTCTTTTCGGCTCATTAAAAATTAATCTTGCAGCCGCATTCTGGATTAATTTTAAAGGTTTGATAGAACTGTCTGAAAGACCTGCCAAAATAGCACGGCAATAGTCCAGCCAGTAAATAATTAGATTAAAAAATGTAATCGACTGACAGCCCTAATTTTAATATATTGCATACACTGATTTTATAGCAGTGTTTAATAGAAAAGTTTTCTTGCACTCTTTGGAAGATCAGTAGTTTTCTTTGGACAAGGAAGTAGCATGTTAAATATTAAATTGTGCATCAATCAAAGATGAACCAGAATGACAAGATACATGTAAAAACCTAAATGTTTAAAACATGAGTAGTACAAGGAAATGATGCTGGTGTCTGGGTGTGGATTTCACTAATGCTCCACTTTAAAAAAACCCAAACCGCAATGTGCACACTCAGCTGGACTAAGATGAAGATCTCAGATGCTCGCTCCTGGCTTCTCTTATTGTTCCTGGTCCAAACTGACAGAAACCAGGTTTCAGGTAAGACTGACAGCATGCTTCAGTTCTGTGAGAAACTAAAGCAATTACGAAAGCTTCAACGAAGCGCTCCATCATGTTATGTCACTTTTACGACTGTGCTGTGTGAGAAGTATGTTTAGAAAAAGTAATAGAAATGAGAATTTATTATTAGAGAATTTATTATTAAATTAGAATTATTTTACAAAAGCAAAGAATACACATCTTGCTTAAAAGCGCTTACTGTGTTCATGTTTCATATCTTTTAGCCCAGTGTTCAGTACCCAAAGTGCTCTGCTGTGCTGGAAAGAATAGCCAGTGCAGTCGTGGTGGGTGTTTTTGTGATGAGTACTGCATCTCAAAAACAGACTGCTGTGCTGACTACAATCAGACATGCATTCAGCGTAAGACTAAATACTCTTGATATAAAATATACATGTTTATAATCAGCTCAACATTGCCTAATAAGACAAATCTTTAACATTTCAGTGAGATATTATTCTTAAAAACAAGAACATGTCATAACTTCAATTTAAGTTTACATAATTTAGAAAGGATACTGGTATCTCAACAGTAATCTAGATTTAATTTTTTTATTTGAAAGTGATGAAATGTAGTCTTTATCTGAAACTCACTATATTTATTTCATACTCTTCAACATTAACAATACGTCACCATCCTCATCTCCAACTTCACCTACATCCTCAACAATGCCTTCATCAGCCTCATCATCTTCACCAACCTCATCAGCTCTGTCTTCCTCATCATCAGTCTCACCACCATCTTCATCCTCCCCGCCTACAACCAACCAAACATCATCACCAACCTCAGAACCACTTTCCTCTTCATCCCCACCAGCAACCTCTGCATCCTCATCACCTCAACAAAGTACATGAAATCATCATACCAGCTATTAAAAATGCAAATACATTCATTCAGTAATTTCCGTTCATTTTAACAGAATAGAATAGAATAGAATAGAATAGAAAAAATGTATATGATAACATATAAAGTCATCTTTAGACTTTCATGGAGTAAGTAAACGGTTTCTTCATTTTCTGTAATTTTCAATAATCATTTTCAGAAAACAGTGCAATCCTAGTCTTCCATATGCGTGTTCGCTCAGGAGCCAATGAGGAGGCAAAGCTGAAGGCTATGCAAGATGTAAGTGATTTTTAAAAATTATTTTCATTAGAGCATCACTGGGTAATTTGTCACCAGTGCTGGGTAAATGTGACTCGGGACCACAGAACCAGTCTTAAGTCGCTGGGGTATATTTGTAGCAATAGCCAATAATACATTGTATGGGACAAAATTATCGATTTTTCTTTTATCATAGGATATTAAGCAAAGATCATGTTCCATGAAGATCTTAACTTATCAAAACTTAATTTTTGATTAGTAATATGCATTGCTAAGAACTTCATTTGGACAACTTTAAAGGTGATTTTCTCTCAGTTTTCGAATAGTTGTGTCTCAAACCATACATCAATGGAAAGCTTATTTATTCAGCTTTCAGGTGATGCGTAAATCTCAGTTTGGAAAAATTGACACTTATGACTGGTTTTGTGGTCCAGGGTCACAAATGTCTTCTAAAAAAGATGCTACAGAGTATTACTATTTGCGATACATTACATGACTAAAAATACCTTATAATTTACAACTCAGTCTTTTAAATTATATAAAAGGTGTATTTTTAAAATATATTTGAATAGCATATGATGTACAGTAACTGTCTTACTGTGGCCCTTTAAATCTCCATATTAATTGTGTTAATGCATGTTTGCATTTGTTTATACCACGGTTTTCCACTAATCTAAGTGGGTTTATCTGTTAACACGTACAGTAAGCATCAAAACAGTTATTTCTGTAGCTAAAACTGTACAGCATGTTGAAATGAAAGAAAATCATTTTAAAAAAATGTAAAACAAAAAGCACAATTTTTCCCCTCACATACCACAAGGTTAGCAATCTGAATTATATTTTTAAATGTTTTGGTTTAACCGTAGCAATTGTTTGGCTGTTACTTGTACATTTTGGTAAAGGACTTGGTAAGATCTTATTTTGAGAAATGATAATCGGCACACTCATATGATAAGAGTATTATACACTATGAGTATTTTCTCTTTTCTTTCCTGTTTTCTTTTCTGGCTTTAGTTCGTTCTCCACCTCGAGGGTTTGATGAGGAGACAGCAATGTCAAGACTGCAGTCTACGAGTGATAAACATCAGCAAGAAACATCACTGACCATAACATCAACTCACGTTTACTTCAGAGCAGTCAAATCTGTGTGAGAATATACTGTTTTTCAGTAGTTAATTAATATTACCTGACCTCCACGTTTGTTTAATATTCCGCGGTGTGTAAATGGCGTCACTAGATGGCAGCAGAGGACCAAACCTGTAATGGAAATCAGAGATTTTCTAATCACTGTCTAACCTTAATTAGTCTTAAGAATTGGCTGCTTATATTGTTATAGGCCTTTTTTAATTTTAAGCGGAGTGTTGTTGTCAAATGTTTTTAAAAGCAGCTTACAAATATATACATGATTCAAATGTGACCATGGACCACAAAATCAGTCATAAGGGTCAATTTCTCAAAATTGAGATTTATAGATCATCTGGAAGCCGAATACAAAAAGCTTTCAATTGATGTATGGTTTGTTAGGACAATATTTGTCCAAGATACAACTATTTGAATATCTGGAATCTGAGGGTGCAAAAAAAAAAAAAAAAAAAAAAAAAA
>VONZ01004321.1:0-10962 GCA_012976165.1 Labeo catla | reverse complement strand
TTTTGCACAGCCCCAGCCTGTTTTAAACATTTATTTAAATATGAAGGCCATACAAAAAAAACAGGGTTGTCCATGGTGTCAGAATTTGTTGTGGGTGTATGGGATGGCCAGGACGAATATGAGATTTCACAGCCTGAAATTTTGTCCCAGTCCGGCCCTATTCTACATAGTGTTTGTTCATTAGTTAAATAAAATGTAAGTTATTTTGTATTAATGTGTCAATATGACGTGAGGTCCAGTTACCATCATGACACTAAAACAGGTAGTAGTAAAGGGTACCTTTTACTTAAGTACATGTCTGAGCCCATACTTATTTACTTTAACTTAAGTAAAAAACTGTAGACAGTACTTCTACTTTTACCAGAGTATTTTAAACATGAGTATCTGTACTTCTACTTGAGTGAAGGATATGTGTACTTTTGCCATCTCTGGGTCATAGGAGGTTTCCGGCCGGCAACAAAAATGTACTTTACCTATGTCACAATATGAGGTAAATCCAGCCCTGTACATGATACTGATACTAAGAGCATTGGCTTGAAATGAAGTTGGTTCAATATAAAAATTACATTTTAAAAACAGCTTGGATGTAGTACTATTTTTGCCATGTTACTGTAGCTTAGCTTGCTACATTTCCCAGGAGGATATCTTCAGTGTAGAGAAGCTTCATTTAATGAAGAGTAACTGTTAGCTTAGCTCACTACATTTTCCAAATAGCTTGACCAACACTGTTAAAAAGTGCACAGTTCATTTGTGGAGTAACCTTCCTATCACTTCAGGATATCTACAGCACTAGGGTCATCATGAGGACCCACAACATCATCAGGGACAATACACATCCACAACACAGCCTCTTCACACTTCTGCTGTCTGGGAGATGTACAGGAGTATGAAATCAAGGACAGAAATTGCTTTTCTAATAACTTTTATAACTTAATTTGTGGTGTTTAGAAGCCTTTTGATGGGTTGCATCAAGGAGCTGTGAAACCGGTTACACTCACTGAATGAATCACATTTGTGCCAAACTCTTACAAAGCAAAAACAAACATTCTCCTTCAATCCATGAACGTTTCTCACAGTTAATGTACACAGTCTCACAGTCTGAAGCGTCTGTCACACATGCTGTTGTGAATAATTAAGCTAAGCGTCGTCTGATTGGATAAGAACACACAGTCTCATGAATAATTATGAGACACCGACACGTCATTGAAGTACTATAGTCCTTTACCACGTCACAAACTGTGACGTCAACACGATGTAGATTTTAAACCTGGAAGAAAAAAATTGTGCAAAAAGCTGAAAATTAACCACTTTTCTGCAACAATTAAAACGAACAGATGCTAACACTGTCTTCTATGATGTGAAACACAAACACCTCTGCTAAAATCTCAGAAAAAAAGTAGTCTGGGGTTTCATGACCCTTTAAAAACAAACTTCCCATTACCATCACTGACTGTTACCTTGTTTGTTGCACAATATATTTTTGTGTATATTCATGTATTTTTGTATAGTTAATCTGTATATATTCTATACTGTATATTTTTGTGCAATGGAGACTTGCAAAGTAAGTTTTTGTGTGGTCTAAACATTTGAAAGTTGTATTAAGTGTTTCTGTCCACTTCACTTATTGCCCATACAGCAGGTCAAATACCCAAACCAATATCCAATCATTTCAGTTAATAATACCAAAAATACACAAACATTTTGTAACGGGGAGCGAGAGGCGAGCGGATCCATTCGCGAGCTTTTATTAACAGGACGAGACAAAGACATGGTCGTACAGGCAGGGTCAAAACAGGAGCAAACAGGTATATCACAGGCAAGACGTAGGGAATAATCCAAGAAAACAAGCAAGAGTCCAGTAGGCAGGCGGCGAACAGTCGAAACGGGGAAGCCAGGCGAGGAAACTAAACACAGGGAACTAGGAACTCGGGAACAAGGAAACTAGGGAACGCTAACAATACTCTGTGGTTTGCAAGGGGAAAGACTGGGGCTTTTATAGCGCCGCTGATTGGTCACAGGAGTCGATGCAATCAGCGCGATGGGTGATGGAAGTAGTAGTCCGGGGTGCAAAGTAACAGTCTGAGTATAGTGACAGGGTGAGAGCGACATCTGGCGGCGAGCGGACCGCAGGACACCGACCAGATTCGTAACATACCCCCAGGAGCAGCTTCCAGGCGCTCAATGCAGAAAAACAGTCCTAGGGGCGGTGGGAGGCCAGGAGACTGAGGCAGAACCGACAGGCAAAGCCTTCCAGGGTGGAGCTGGAGGCTGGGACCAGGAGGGGCGCAGGAACCCCAGGGGGAGGCAGAGGAGGCGCAAGGGATCCTCCAGGCCCGGAACAGGGCGCCAGAAGGAGCCCTCCAGGGAGGAGCTGGAGGCGGAGCAGGAGGTGCAGGAGCTCTCCAGGGCGGAGCAGGAAGCGCAGGAGCCCTCCAGGGAGGAGCCGGAGGCAGAGCAGGAGGTGCAGGAGCCCTCCAGGGCGGAGCCGGAGGCAGAGCAGGAGGCGCAAGAGCCCTCCAGGGCGGAGCAGGAGGCAGAGCAGGAGGCGCAAGGGCCCTCCAGGGCGGAGCAGGAGGCGCAGAAGCCCTCCAGGGCGGAACAAGGACCCGCGTCAAGGTCTGGGACCTGGGGAGAGCAGGAACAGAGGAGGGAGACAGAGTAGGGAGAGAAGCAGAGAGTTTAAAAGTTAACGCCGCCACCATAGGAGGTTCTACAGCTGACGCTGACACCTCTGGAGGCATTGGCGCAGCTTCTCCGACTGGTGAGGCCTCTGGGTCTGTCTTGTGGTCAGACGGGACCTCTGGAGCAGACTTGAGATCAGACGGGAGCTCTGGAGCAGGCTTGAGATCAGACGGGAGCTCTGGAGCAGGCTTGAGATCAGACGTGACCTCAGGAGCTGACTTGTAAACAGACGTGACCTCAGGAGCACAGTGTGCAGCCCACACACACCAAATGGCAACCGCCATTAAAGGAAGAGCAGTGGCGGGTGGCAGGACCTCTTTGATGATGGATTTTGGCGATGTTGATGCCACTGAGATGTTCGCTGCCCTCACTGACACTAGTGGTGGGTCCAGCACACTGGCCATCATAGTAGGCTGTGACCTTGGGATGTCAGATGAGACATGACGGCGCTCTGGAAGGTCAGGCGGGGCGTGACTTGACTCTGGGCCGTCAGGCGGGGCGTGACTTGACTCTGGGCCGTCAGGCGGGGCGTGACTTGACTCTGGAACAGCAGCAATAACTTCATTTGGCTCATGAAGATCAGCTGTGGTTTGACTTGGTTCGTGGAGATTGGCTGTGACTTGACTTGGTTTGTAAAGATCGGTTGTGGCTTGGCCTGGCTTGTGAAGACTAGTAGTGAACTGACTTGACTCTTGGAGATCAGCAGTGACTTGACTTGGCTCGTGAAGATCAGCGGTGACTTGACCTGGCTCATGGAGATCCAGCGGTGACGACCTTGGCTCCTTAGGTCAGCAGTGACTTGATCCCCGACCGCACGTGAATAGCGGTGACTTGACCTGGCTTGTGAAGATCAATGACTTTGCCGAGCTCAGGAACCCGCGGCTGTGACTGTATACGACTCAGGAACCCGCGGCTGTGACTTTGCTGACTCAGGAACCCGCGGCTGTGACTGCTTGACTCAGGAACCTCGGCTGTGACTTTTGCTTGACTCGAAACCTCGTGACGTGACTTTGCTTGACTCAGGAACTCGACGTGAAGCTTTGCTGCTGACTCAGGACCCGCGGCTGTGACTTTCTTGACTCAGAACGCCCGCTTCGGAAGAGCGACCGCATGATAGATGCACCAACTCAGGAGCAAGCATGGCCGAACAGGCTGTGGCTTGACTGAGATAGCCTGAGCAGGCTGTGGCAGCTGGCCCGATGGCGTTAGCTGGCACTGGCAGCTGGCGTTAGCAGGCTGTGGCTTGGCTGACGTGGTGTTAGCTGGCACTGGCTTGGCTGACGGGGCTTTAGCAGGCTGTGGTTTGGCTGGCGTGGCGGCCATCTTGTGCAGTGGCTCTACCGTGGCAGCCATCTTGAGCAGTGGCTCTGGCGTGGCCACCATCTTGACAGTGCTTGGCTCAGGAAAGACGGCGGTAACTTGACTTGAGACAGGAGCAACAGCTGTAATTTGACTTGACACAGGAACCACAGCTCTGACTTGACTTGATACAGGAAATACAGCTTTAACTTGACTTGCCTTGGGAAAAGCAGCTCTGACTTGACTTGACGCAGGAACAACAGCCGTAGCTTGACTTGACACTGGAACAGTAGCTGTAATTTGCTTGACTCTGGAAACTCAGACGCAGCTTGACTGAACTCAGGAAACACAGCTGCAACAGCTGGACTTCGGAAACTTGGCTTACAGCTCAAGGAGCGCATTTCACCGCAGCGGCAGAACTTAACTTAACTCAGGAAATGCAGCTGCAACTTTATATGGCTCTGGTACGGCAGCTGTGACGTGACGGAGCTCTGTTTTCGCCGTCATCTTATGAATGGGCTCCGCCGTCGCCGCCATCTTGTGAACGGGCACCGCAGTCGCCGCCATTTTGTGCACGGGTTCCGTTGTCGCCGCCCTGGTATGAACATTCTCCGGTGCAGCCGCCATTTTGTAAACGGGCGGCGCTGTCGCCGCCATTACACGAGCGATCCAGGCGGCCAGCGGTCCCATGGCATCACGCTCCTCATCCGCGACACCCACGGTAAATGGAGAGCCCACACACAGTAACGCAAAGTCCAGAAAAGCAGCCAGAGATGAGCGCGGGCCCTCGCGTCTCAGCCTCGCCTTTAAAGGCTCATTTACGCCATCACAGAAAATCTCTATAATGATACAGTCCGGGAGGGTGGAGTGATTAGCAATGGCCAGAAACTCACGGATGTGTTGTTCTACTGTGCGTGGTCCCTGTTTTATCCTGAAAAGAATTCTGTCTGTGTCCATATCTGAATGTCCGGGGGTGAAGCTGCTGGATCCTGTGGTGACGGAGTATTCTGTAACGGGGAGTGAGAGGCGAGAGGCGAGCGGATCCATTCGCGAGCTTTTATTAACAGGACAAGACAAAGACATGGTCATACAGGCAGGGTCAAAACAGGAGCAAACAGGTATATCACAGGCAAGACGTAGGGAATAATCCAAGAAAACAAGCAAGAGTCCAGTAGGCAGGTGGCGAACAGTCGAAACGGGGAAGCCAGGCGAGGAAACTAAACACAGGGAACTAGGAACTCGGGAACAAGGAAACTAGGGAACGCTAACAATAGAAACACAACAACGCAAACAATACTCCGTGGTTTGCAAGGGGAAAGACCGGGGCTTTTATAGCACTGCTGATTGGTCACAGGAGTCGACGCAATCAGCGCAATGGGTGATGGAAGTAGTAGTCCGGGGTGCAAAGTAACAGTCTGAGTATAGTGACAGGGTGAGAGTGACATCTGGCGGTGAGCGGACCGCAGGACACCGACCAGATTCGTAACACATTTAATGTTTGGGAATTAAAAATTCTTTGTATTTTTATGAAGAATCAGGACAAATTGTACATAAACCATGAGAACTGTAAATTATTTTATTAAATTAAAAATTTATTTATTTTTTTAGTTTTGTTTTGTTTTGAAGACCAAACTGTGAAAAATTATCCAAAGGTATTCAGACACTCTTCCTCTATTTCATTTTATGAAGACATTTTGACTTTATTAAACCGTTTTTTTCCTATCTTCTCTCTTTCTCTCAATGCAGATTAAGCTGGTGTGAAATGACAGATGAAGGTTGTTCTGCTGTGACTTCAGCTCTGAAATCAAACCCATCACACCTGAGAGAACTGGACCTGAGCAGGAATGAACTAGGAGACTCTGGAGTGAAAAACCTCAGTGATCTACTGATGAACACACAATTCAAGCTGGAGAAACTAGAGTTAGTATCATTATACTGTACAGCAGTGACAGTGAGATTAAAGTTTACTGACAATATTTCGTTGCTTGTTATAATTTATTTATCCGGGTACATAATTTATTTCCAAAAATTAATGTACCCTTGCGATCTTTAATGAAAATAACTTTCCTCTCACAAAAACATTTCTTCTCTGGTCTGATGACGTGAGGGTGTTAAACCTGTCAGTCACATGAGATCACAGCAATAGCAAACAACAATTATCCAGCTTCTCATTTTTACATTTACACTGATGTTATTTTAAAGTGATTCTATAGTTGATCCTGTATCTCAGTTACATTACAAATCACACATTATTTTTTGGTCTGACTAAAGATTCTCCAGACTTGAAATGTAACTAATATCCTCAAATCCTGATTTTGTTTTAGTTTATGGCTGTATGATTATTTATTTACTTATTTAGTTTTCAGGTTGTAGCAACATTTTATTTATTGCACTGTATGGTGTTTACTCATGATTCATTTAACTCACACATGAACAACATGTCTGACTCATTGTCTTTTGTCTTTATGTCTTCAGTCTGTGTAGATGCAGTATTACAGAGAAACAGTGTCTCATCCTGACTTCAGCTCTGAAATCAAACCCATCACACCTGAGAGAACTGGACCTGAGCCGGAATCAAATAAAAAACACAGGAGTGAATCACTTATGTGACATACTGAAGGATTCACACTGTAAACTGGAGAGATTGAGGTCAGTAACATTCACAAACACGAATTAAAATGATTAAAATCACTTCAACAGTTTAAACCAAAACACTTTATAGTATCTAACGATGCCTACAGAAGCTTCTTAAACGAGCTCATCCAGTAAGTAAAACTGTTAAAGTGTGGAATAAAGAGTCTTCAACATGTTTTACACTAAACAATACTTTTGGATTGAACTATTTTTAGAGTTTACCACAAAAAAATGCAGTTTTATAAGAGAAGTCCCTGACTTTTTGCGACAGGTGGGATTCAGTTTACGGTACTTCTCATTCATTCCTATGGTATCCGTAAATGGCGATTGAGTGTCGCACAATTCTGACTGAAATTCAGTGACATCAGTGCTGTAATGTGATTGGTTATTAAGGGACACGTGATCCAAGTTAGCTGTTACCCTCTCATCTCATGCACGGAAACCTTACACATTGAATCTGATGTGTATTAAAAAAAAAAAATCACAGAACAATACAAAATGGTGTCTTCAAACATGATTTTGTTGTCCTCTTTCTTCTTAAAAAGAGAAAAAGAAAGGAAATATTGGTCCATCCAATCCTGAGAATGTGTAGAGATTAAGTAGAGTTCCACCTCCTTATCAAGGAGCTGGGGGAT
This sequence comes from Labeo catla, assembly GCA_012976165.1. Taxonomy (NCBI): domain Eukaryota; kingdom Metazoa; phylum Chordata; class Actinopteri; order Cypriniformes; family Cyprinidae; genus Labeo; species Labeo catla. The sequence goes on along the minus strand of VONZ01004321.1, from coordinate 3,712 downwards.
TGTCCTGAGTGAGGTGTGATCCCCAAATGTGAGGTGCAGGCCAAGCTACACGCTTACTCCACCGTGTTTGATCAGGTGACTTTGAGGAGTACAAAAAGGCCAGATTCAAACTATGCAAATCAATCAGGAAGACCAAGAGACATTATAGTCTGATTCTGGGGGGATATTACATCACTGCAGATTCCCAGTGCATGTGACAAATCCTGCAGCTCATCACAGAGAACCAGCAGAAAAGCCAGGGATCCATGAGTACCAAGACCACACTCCCAGATGAGCTGATTGAGTTCAACGCTCAGTTTGAGGCACCAATCATCAGCCAAAAGCATAGGATTCTGGACTCAGTGTGTATTTTGGACACATCACTCACGGTGTCATCGGCGGAGGTGTGCATGACTCTGAAACCCATGGAAGGCAGCTCAGATGACATCCCGGATGGGCAGTCAGGGTTTGCTAGTCAAGTCCTATGTAAAAAGGACCATTCCAGCCACCTTAGACTCATTAAAATTTGACAAAATCGGTCCACTGACGATGCTGTCAACACTGCCATCCACACAGCACTCACACATTTGGAGGGAAACGACACACATGTGCGAATGCTTTTTATTGATTACAACTCAGCAATAACAGAGACTCTCTTCACCCTCAGACCGACACTCTCCCTCAGAAACTGGTGCTGAACTTCCTGTTGGACAGACCTCAGTCAGTCAGAGTAGAAAATTGGATATGCCCCTGTGTCAACAAGCTTGGTCCCCCTAAATTTGGAATCCAGTCACACCAAACAAGTTTGGGTGCAATGTGCAGTTTGTCCTGAAAACTATTAAAACATCACCAGCTGCTAAATTCAAATCTGCGTTTGCTAGCTGGCGCTGAGCCAGTTTTTACAGCACTGCATATTATAACCAATCACACACGATTCTGTTGAGCTTATGAATGCAATGGCCAATCAGAGGCGTTCAGATGAGTCATCGCTGAAAGTATTATAGGCTCATTAGTAACTTGTAGTAAAATGTTTTATTAAATTCACATTACATATAAAGTCAGTCATATTAAACATATTTTATGGCATGACACCTATATCTGGTACTTAAGTAAAAAGACAGGTTTTTATGTATAGTTAATAGATTTCACTATTAGGCCACTTTGCTGATCGCTCATTATAGATCAACTAACATGATCTATAAAGGTGCAAAATTATTTATTTTATAAATGAAACATGATGAAACATTCATTTGAGTTTAAATTGTTATAGCTTATTCTAGAGATTGCAGTGATGCATGACATGGTGAAAAATGACTGAATGAATAATACTGTATTAAAGTAGCTTAAGATTCATTTTAAAAGTGTGTCCCCTAAAAGCACAAGTGGCCCCATCCTGTTCCCCCCAGTTACTGTGGTCTAGAACTGACACTGCAGGGTCAAAGTTTCTTTAAAGAACAATCTCTTTCTTACCTTTTCATAATCTGAAGAACCTTCTTTCACCACAAAGAACCTCTTCTTTGTCAAGTCTTTATTTATACACCCCCTTTAACAATACAGATTGTGTCAAAGCAGCTTTACAGTATTAAATAAGAAAATAGTGTCAATAACGCAAAAGGACAACAGAAAACACTCAATTTTCAGTTAAAGTTCATCAATGAATCCAGTGATGTCATCATCCAGCTCAGTTCAGTTCAGATAGTATCTGTGCAATCAAGTCGACGATATCACTGGAAATTAAGTGTCCCCAACTAAACAAACCAGAAAGGTTCTTCAGATGGTAAAGGTTCTTTATGGAACCATTTAGACAAAAAAGGTTCTTTTTTTTTTTTTGCGCTTTTCACGATACATATCGTTGCAAAGCAGCTTTACACCAAATTGACATTTTTACAATATATGTAGTAGTAGCTTGATGTACATATGGAAGAGATGTGTGGTAAAGATCAATTAATGACGTAATCAAACAGACAAAGAACACTATAAATTAGTAGCAGAATTCGGTAGTGCTGTATGTTGTTTCAGGGTTGGCATCATCTGAAGTTCTCTGAAGGGTTGGCATCATCTCTTCTTAAGTGTTCTGGATCCACACTGGAGTTTGTGAATTCCTAGTTACCATGGGATGTCAATCCCATGGCAAAACAGAGAACAAATAGGAACATAATTAGCGTAGCTGCTGTTCAAACTAAGAAAAGGAAGATTTGTTAAACCAGAGCTAAAAGATTAATAATGAACATTTAATCAGATATAACTGCAGGAAAAGTTTATGAGATGCATTATTTGAATGCTTGGCTAAAAAGATGAGTCTTTAATCTAGATTTAAACAGAGAGAGTGTGTCTGAACCCCGAACGTTATCAGGAAGGTTGTTCCAGAGTTTGGGAGCCAAATGTGAAAAAGCTCTACCTCCTTTAGTGGACTTTGCTATCCTAGGTACTACCAACAGTCCAGAGTTTTGTGACCTTAGGGAGCGTGATGGATTGTAGCGTGGTAGAAGACCAGTTAGGTATGCAGGAGCTAAACCGTTAAGTGCCTTATAGATAAGAAGTACTATTTTGTAGCTGATGCGGAACCTAATAGGTAGCCAGTGCAGAGACTTTAAAATTGGGGTAATATGATCATATTTTCTTGACCCGGTAAGGACTCTAGCAGCTGCATTTTGGACTATCTGTAGCTTGTTTATTGAAGATGCAGGACAACCACCTAGTAGTGCATTACAATAGTCCAGTCTAGAGGTCATGAATGCATGAACTAGCTTTTCTGCATCAGAAACAGGTAACATGTTTCGCAGCTTGGCAATGTTTCTAAGATGGAAGAATGTTGTTTTTGTAACATGAGAAATATGATTTTCAAAAGACAAGTTGCTGTCTAATATAACACCCAGGCTTTTGACTGTAGTGGAAGTAACAGTACATCCGTCTAGTTGTAAATTGTAAGTCAAAAGATTCTGTGTATTGTTTTTAGGTCCAATAAGTAATATCTCTGTCTTATCTGAATTTAATAGCAGAAAATTATTGGTCATCCAATCTTTTACATTTTTAACACACTCTGTTAACTTTGATCAGTTAGAAGTTTCATCTGGTCTTGTTGAGATATATAGTTGAGTATCATCAGCATAACAATGGAAACTAATCCCGTGTTTTCTAATAATATTACCAAGGGGCAGCATGTATATTGAAAATAGTAGAGGACCTAGAACAGATCCTTGTGTCACTCCATACTTTATTGGTGATAACTGAGATGACTCCCCATTTAAATAAACAAAGTGGTAGCGATCAGACAGGTAGGATCTAAACCATTTTAAAGTCTGCCCTTGGATACCTGCATAATTGTGTAGTCAATCTATGAGTATGTCATGATCTATAGTGTCGAACGCAGCACTAAGATCAAGTAAAACTAGCAATGAGATGCAGCCTTGGTCTGTCGCAAGAAGCAAGTCATTAGTGATTTTAACAAGTGCAGTTTCTGTGCTGTGATGGGGCCTGAAGCCTGACTGAAATTCTTCATAGATATCATTTTTTTGCAAGAATGAGCACAGTTGAGCAGATATAACTTTCTCTAAAATTTTAGACATAAACGGAAGATTAGAAATGGGTCTGTAATTTGCCAGTTCACTAGGGTCTAGTTGTGGTTTCTTAATAAGAGGCTTAATAACCGCCAGCTTGAATGGTTTAGGGACGGGACCTAAAGATAACGATGAGTTGATAATATTGAGAAGCGGTTCTTCTGCCACAGGTAACA
>VONZ01004320.1:0-10967 GCA_012976165.1 Labeo catla | reverse complement strand
AAAACGCTTAGTTAGGGCCTTCTAGGATGGCCAAAAATGTTTTTAGGCATCTCAGCTCATGAAACCAAGGAATGCTTGGAAACGCTCTAAAACGTCTTTTCTCAGTCAGAAAACGCTAGTTCATGCAGTTTCATGAAAAAAGCTGACCCATGTTAAAAATGTTTCAGATGCATGAAAGAAATGTTATTTACAATGCAGAAAGACAATTCTTAATGTGTTAGAAGTTTTATACATTTCATATTAAGTTAGAGGCTCGGTTCATAAAACGCTTAGCTAGAGCCTTCTAGGAACGCCAATTCTGATTTTAGGCAACTCAGCTCATGAAGCCAAGGTATGCTTGGAAACGCTCTAAAACGTCTTTTCTCGGTCAGAAAACGCAAGTACATGCAGTTTCATGAAAAAAGCTGACCCACATTAAAAATGTTTCAGATGCATGAAACAAATCTTATTTACAATGCAGAAAGACAATTCTTAATGTGTTAGAAGTGTTATACATTTCATATTAAGTTAGAGGCTCGGTTCATAAAACGCTTAGCTAGAGCCTTCTAGGAACGCCAATTCTGATTTTAGGCAACTCAGCTCATGAAGCCAAGGCATGCTTGGAAACGCTCTAAAACGTCTTTTCTCGGTCAGAAAACGCTAGTACATGCAGTTTCATGAATAAAGCTGACCCATATTAAAAATGTTTCAGATGCATGAAAGAAATGTTATTTACGATGCAGAAAGACAATTCTTGATGTGTTAGAAGTTTATTGCATATGAAATTTAGTTAAAGCCTCAGTTCATAAAACGCTTAGTTAGAGCCTTCTAGGAACGCCAATACTGATTTAAGGCAACTCCCCTCATGAAATCAAGGCATGCTTGGAAACGCTCTAAAACGTCTTTTCTCAGTCAGAAAACGCTACTTCATGCAGTTTCATGAAAAAAGCTAACCCATATTAAAAATGTTTCAGATGCATGAAAGAAATGTCATTTACAATGCAGAAAGACAATTTTTGATGTGTTAGAAGTTTATTGCATATGAAATTTAGTTACAGCCTCAGTTCATAAAACGCTTAGTTAGAGCCTTCTAGGATCGGGCTTAAAAATGTTTTGTGGGCATGTCAGCTCATAAAACCAGTAAGTGGAATGCTGGAACCGGCCTTTAAACCGGCTTCTTCAGCTCTATGGAAAATCGCTTAGGTTCGGTAGGCTTCTCATGGAAAGCTGACCCATATTAAAAATGTTTCAGATGCATGAAAGAAATGTTATTTACAATGCAGAAAGACAATTTTACCGTGTTAGAAGTTTCCATACATTTCATATTAAGTTAGGAGGCCCGTTCATAAAACGCTAGCTAGAGCCTTCTAGGAACGCCAATTCTGATTTTAGGCAACTCAGCTCATGAAGCCATGCTTGAAAACGCTTTAAAACGCCTTTTCTCGGGTCAGGAAAACTTAGTACATGTAGTTTCATGAAAAGCTGGACCCATATTAAAATGTTTCAGATGCATGAAAGAAATGTTATTTGCCAACGCAGGAAAAGCATACCCAATGTGTGTTAGAAGTTATTGTGATGAAGAAATTTAGTTACAGCCCCAGTTCATAAACGCTTAGTTAGAGCCTTCCTCTAGGAACGCTACTGATTTAAGGCAACTCAGCTCATGAAACCAAGGCATGCTTGGAAACGCTCTAAAACGTCTTTTCTCAGTGAGAAAACGAAAGTTCATGAAGTTTCATGAATAAAGTTGACCAACATTAAAAATGTTTCAGATGCATGAACGGAATGTTCTTTACAATGCAGAAAGACAATTCTTGATGTGTTAGAAGTTTATTGCATATGAAATTTAGTTACAGCCTTAGTTCATAAAACGCTTAATTAGAGCCTTCTAGGAACGCCAATAATGATTTTAGGCAACTCAGCTCATGAAACAACGGCATGCTTGGAAACGCTCTAAAACGTCTTTTGTCGGTCTGAAAACGCTAGTACGTGCAGTTTCATGAATAAGGCTGACCCATATTAAAAATGTTTCAGATGCATGAAAGAAATGTTATTTACAATGCAGAAAGACAATTCTTAATGTGTTAGAAGTTTATTGCATATGAAATTTAGTTAAAGCCTCAGTTCATAAAATGCTTAGTTAGAGCCTCCTCTAGGACGTTAAAATGTTTTAGGCATGTCAGCCATGAAACAAAAGAATGTTTGGAAACGCTCTAAAACGTCTTTTCTCAGTGAGAAAACGCTAGTTCATGCAGTTTCATGAAAAAGGCTGACCCATATTAAAAATGTTTCAGATGCATGAAAGAAATGTTATTTACAATGCAGAAAGACAATTCTTAATGTGTTAGAAGTTTATTGCATATGAAATTTAGTTAGAGACTCAGTTCATAAAACTCTTAGTCTGGGCCTTCTAGGATCGCCAAAAATGTTTTTAGGCATGTCAGCTCATGAAACCAAGGAATGCTTGCAAACGCTCTAAAACGTCTTTTCTCAGTGAGAAAACAAAAGTTCATGAAGTTTTACGGAATTAAGGCTTGACCCCTGAAGTATTAAAAATGCTCTCTTGGCGTAATTTGAACGGAATTGCTGTATTTGCAATGCAGAAAGACAATTCTTAATGTTTTAGAAGTTTATTGCATATGAAATTTAGTTAGAGACTCAGTTCATAAAACGCTTAGTCTTGGCCTTCTAGGATCGCCAAAAATGTTTTTAGGCATGTCAGCTCATGAAACCAAGGAATGCTTGCAAACGCTCTAAAACGTCTTTTCTCAGTGAGAAAACGAAAGTTCATAAAGTTTCATGAATAAAGTTGACCCACATTAAAAATGTTTCAGATGCATGAACGGAATGTTATTTACAATGCAGAAAGACAATTCTTTATGTGTTAGAAGTTTATTGCATATGAAATTTAGTTAATGCCTCAGTTCATAAAACGCTTAGTTAGAGCCTTCTAGGAACGCCAATACTGATTTAAGGCAACTCCCCTCATGAAACCAAGGCATGCTTGGAAACGCTCTAAAACGTCTTTTCTCGGTCAGAAAACGCTAGTACATGCAGTTTCATGAAAAAAGCTAACCCATATTAAAAATGTTTCAGATGCATGAAAGAAATGTCATTTACAATGCAGAAAGACAATTCTTAATGTGTTAGAAGTTTATTGTATATGAAATTTAGTTAGAGACTCAGTTCATAAACGCTTTTAGCTCACTCTCTAGGATCGCCAAAATGTTTTAGGCATGTCAGCTCGTATGAAACAAAGGAATGCTTGGAAACGCTTCTAAAAACGCTCTCAGTCAGAAAAAACGCTAGTTCATGCAGTTTCATGAAAAAGCTGTGGACCCATATTAAAATGTTTCCAGATGCATGAAAGAAAATGTTACGGCAATGCAGACAATTTTGATGTTAGAAGTTTTTTGCATATGAAATTTAGTTAGAGCCTCAGTTCATAAAACGCTCAGTCTGGGCCTTCTAGGAACGCCAATACTGATTTTAGGCAACTCAGCTCTTGAAACCAAGGCATGCTTGGAAACGCTCTAAAACGTCTTTTCTCTGTCAGAAAACTAAAGTTCATGAAGTTTCATGAATAAAGCTGACCAACATTAAAAATGTTTCACATGCATGAAAGAAATGTTATTTACAATGCAGAAAGACACTTCTTGATGTGTTAGAAGTTTTTTGCATACGAAATTTAGTTAGAGCCTCACTTCATAAAACGCTTAGTGAGAGCCTTCTAGGAACGCCAAAAATGTTTTTAGTATAATGTTTAAACATGCAACCAAGGAACGTTTAAAATGCCTTAAAACGTCTTTTTTCAGTAAGAAAACTAAAGTTCATGAAGTTTCATGAATAAAGTTGACCCACATTAAAAATGTTTCAGATGCATGAACGGAATGTTATTTACAATTCGTAAAGACAATTCTTGATGTGTTAGAAGTTTATTGCATATTAAATTTAGTTACAGCCTCAGTTCATAAAACGCTTAGTTAGAGCCTTCTAGGAACGCCAATCCTGATTTTAGGCAACTCAGCTCATGAAACCAAGGCATGCTTGGAAACGCTCTAAAACGTCTTTTCTCAGTGAGAAAAAGCTAGTTCATGCAGTTTCATGAAAAAAGCTGACCCACATTAAAAATGTTTCAGATGCATGAACGGAATGTTATTTACAATGCAGAAAGACAATTCTTGATGTGTTAGAAGTTTATTGCATATGAAATTTAGTTAAAGCCTCAGTTCATAAGACGCTTAGTTAGAGCCTTCTAGGAACGCCAATACTGATTTAAGGCAACTCAGCTCATGAAACCAAGGCATGCTTGGAAACGCTCTAAAACGTCTTTTCTCGGTCAGAAAACGCTAGTACATGCAGTTTCATGAAAAAGCTAACCCATATTAAAAATGTTTCAGATGCATGAAAGAAATGTCATTTACAATGCAGAAAGACAATTCTTAATGTGTTAGAAGTTTACTGCATATGAAATTTAGTTAGAGACTCAGTTCATAAAACGCTTAGTTTGGGCCTTCTAGGATCGCCAAAAATGTTTTTAGGCATGTCAGCTCATGAAACAAAGGAATGCTTGGAAACGCTCTAAAACGTCTTTTCTCGGTCAGAAAACGCAAGTACATGCAGTTTCATGAAAAAAGCTGACCCATATTAAAAATGTTTCACATGCATGAAAGAAATGTTATTTACAATGCAGAAAGACAATTCTTGATGTTTTACAAGTTTATTGCATACGATATTTAGTTAGAGACTCAGTTCATACAACGCTTAGTCTGGGCCTTCTAGGATCGCCAAAAATGTGTTTAGGCATGTCAGCTCATGAAACCAAGGAATGCTTGCAAACGCTCTAAAACGTCTTTTCTCAGTGAGAAAACAAAAGTTCATGAAGTTTCATGAATAAAGTTGACCCACATTAAAAATGTTTCAGATGCATGAACGGAATGTTATTTACAATGCAGAAAGACAGTTCTTGATGTGTTAGACGTTTATTGCATATGAAATTTAGTTACAGCCTCAGTTCATAAAACGCTTAGTTAGAGCCTTCTAGGAACGCCAATACTGATTTAAGGCAACTCAGCTCATGAAACCAAGGCATGCTTGGAAACGCTCTAAAACGTCTTTTCTCGGTCAGAAAACGCTAGTACATGCAGTTTCATGAAAAAAGCTAACCCATATTAAAAATGTTTCAGATGCATGAAAGAAATGTCATTTACAATGCAGAAAGACAATTCTTAATGTGTTAGAAGTTTATTGCATATGAAATTTAGTTAAAGCCTCAGTTCATAAAACGCTTAGTTAGAGCCTTCTAGGATCGCCAAAAATGTTTTTAGGCATGTCAGCTCATGAAACAAAAGAATGCTTGGAAACGCTCTAAAACGTCTTTTCTCAGTCAGAAAACGCTAGTTCATGCAGTTTCATGAAAAAACCTGACCCACATTAAAAATGTTTCACATGCATGAAAGAAATGTTATTTTACAATGCAGAAAGAAACTTCTAGATGTGTCAGAAGTTTTATACATTTCATATTAAGTTAGAGCCTCAGTTCATAAAACGCTTAGTTAGAGCCTTCTAGGAACGCCAATCCTGATTTTAGGCAACTTAGCTCATGAAACCAAGGCATGCTTGGAAACGCTCTAAAACGTCTTTTCTCAGTGAGAAAACGCTAGTTCATGCAGTTTCATGAAAAAAGCTGACCCATATTAAAAATGTTTCAGATGCATGAAAGAAATGTTATTTACAATGCAGAAAGACAATTCTTGATGTTTTACAAGTTTATTGCATACGATATTTAGTTAGAGACTCAGTTCATAAAACGCTTAGTCTGGGCCTTCTAGGATCGCCAAAAATGTTTTTAGGCATGTCCGCTCATGAAACCAAGGAATGCTTGCAAACGCTCTAAAACGTCTTTTCTCAGTGAGAAAACGAAAGTTCATGAAGTTTCATGAATAAAGTTGACCCACATTAAAAATGTGTCAGATGCATGAACGGAATGTTATTTACAATGCAGAAAGACAATTCTTGATGTGTTAGAAGTTTATTGCATATGAAATTTAGTTAAAGCCTCAGTTCATAAAACGCTTAGTTAGAGCCTTCTAGGAACGCCAATACTAAATTTAGGCAACTCAGCTCATGAAGCCAAGGCATGCTTGGAAACCCTCTAAAACGTCTTTTCTCGGTCAGAAAACGCTAGTACATGCAGTTTCATGAAAAAAGCTGACCCATATTAAAAATATTTCAGATGCATGAAAGAAATGTTCTTTACAATGCAGAAAGACAATTATTATGTGTTAATAGTTTATTGCATATGGAATTTAGTTACAGCCTTAGTTCATAAAACGCTTAGTTAGAGCCTTCTAGGAAGGCCAATACTGATTTTAGGCAACTCAGCTCATGAATCCAAGGCATGCTTGGAAACGCTCTAAAACGTCTTTTCTCAGTCAGAAAACGCTAGTTCATGCAGTTTCATGAAAAAAGCTGACCTATATTAAAAATGTTTCAGATGCATGAAAGAAATGTTATTTACAAGGCAGAAAGACAATTTTTAATGTGTTAGAAGTTTATTGCATATGAAATTTAGTTAGAGACTCTGTTCATAAAACGCTTAGGCTGGGCCTTCTAGGATCGCCAAAAATGTTTTTAGGCATGTCAGCTCATGAAACCAAGGAATGCTTGGAAACGCTCTAAAACGTCTTTTCTCAGTCAGAAAGCGCTAGTTCATGCAGTTTCATGAAAAAAGCTGACCCACATTAAAAATGTTTCAGATGCATGAACGGAATGTTATTTACAATGCAGAAAGACAATTCTTGATGTGTTAGAAGTTTATTGCATATGAAATTTAGTTAGAGCCTCAGTTCATAAAACGCTCAGTCTGGGCCTCCTAGGAACGCCAATACTGATTTTAGGCAACTCAGCTCATGAAACCAAGGCATGCTTGGAAACGCTCTAAAACGTCTTTTCTCAGTCAGAAAACGCTAGTTCATGCAGTTTCATGAAAAAAGCTGAGCCATATTAAAAATGTTTCACATGCATGAAAGGAATGTTATTTACAATGCAGAAAGACACTTCTTGATGTGTCAGAAGTTTATTGCATATGAAATTTAGTTAGAGCCTCAGTTCATAAAACGCTCAGTCTGGGCCTTCTAGGAACGCCAATACTGATTTTAGGCAACTCAGCTCATGAAACCAAGGCATGCTTGGACACGCTCTAAAACGTCTTTTCTCAGTCAGAAAACGCTAGTTCATGCAGTTTCATGAAAAAAAGCTGACCCATATTAAAAATGTTTCACATGCATGAAAGAAATGTTATTTACAATCCAGAAAGAAACTTCTAGATGTGTCAGAAGTTTTATATATTTCATATTAAGTTAGAGCCTCAGTTCATAAAATGCTTAGCTAGAGCCTTCTAGGAACGCCAATAGTGATTTTAGGCATCCTAGCTCAATGAAACCAAGGCATGCTTGGAAACGCTCTAAAACGTCTTTTCTCGGTCAGAAAACGCTAGTTCATGCAGTGTCATGAAAAAAGCTGACCCATATTAAAAATATTTCAGATGCATGAAAGAAATGTTATTTACAATGCAGAAAGACAATTCTTAATGTGTTAGAAGTTTATTGCATATGAAATTTAGTTAAAGCCTCAGTTCATAAAACGCTTAGTTAGAGCCTTCTAGGAACGCCAATACTGATTTAAGGCAACTCCCCTCATGAAACCAAGGCATGCTTGGAAACGCTCTAAAACGTCTTTTCTCGGTCAGAAAACGCTAGTACATGCAGTTTCATGAAAAAAGCTAACCCATATTAAAAATGTTTCAGATGCATGAAAGAAATGTCATTTACAATGCAGAAAGACAATTCTTAATGTGTTAGAAGTTTATTGCATATGAAATTTAGTTAAAGCCTCAGTTCATAAAACGCTTAGTTAGAGCCTTCTAGGATCGCCAAAAATGTTTTTAGGCATGTCAGCTCATGAAACAAGCGGAATGTTTGAAACGCTTCTAAAACGCCTTTTTCAGTCAGAAAACGCTAGTTCATGCAGTTTCATGAAAAAAGCCGACCCATGTTAAAAAATGTTTCAGATGCATGAAAGAAATGTTATTTACAATGCAGAAAGACAATTCTTAATGTGTTAGAAGTTTATACATTTCATATTAAGTTAGAGGCTCGGTTCATAAACGCTTAGCTAGAGCCTCTAGGAACGCTTTACTCCTGGATTTTAAGCAACTCAGCCTATGAAGCCAAGGTATGCTTGGAAAACGCTCTAAAACGTTCTTTTCTTCGGTCGAAAAACGCACATGCAGTTTCATGTTGACCCACATTAAAAATGTTTCAGATGGCTGAAACAAATCTTATTTTACAATGCAGAAAGACAATTTTAATGTGTGTTAGAAGTGTTATACATTTCATACATTGGTTAGAGGTTCGGTTCATAAAACGCTTAGCTAGAGCCTCTAGGAACGCCAATTCTGGGATTTTAGGCAACTCTGGCTCATGAAGCCAAGGCATGCTTGGAAACGCTTCTAAAACGCCTTTTCTCGGGTCAGAAAACGCTAGTACATGCAGTTTGATAAATAAAAGCTGACCCATATTAAAATGTTTGCTAGATGCATGAAAGAAATGTTATTTACGATGTAGAAAGACAATTTGATGTGTTAGAAGCCAGACATGAAATTTAGTTAAAGCCCAGTTCATAAAAACGCTTTAGTTAGAGCCTTCTAGGAACGCCTTCAATACTGATTTAAGGCAACTCCCCATGAAATCAAGGCATGCTTGGAAACGCTTCTAAACGCCTTTTCTCAGTCAGAAAACGCTTACTTCATGTAGTTTCATGAAAAAAGCTAACCCATATTAAAAATGTTTCAGATGCATGAAAGAAATGTCATTTACAATGCAGAAAGACAATTCTTAATGTGTTAGAAGTTTACTGCATATGAAATTTACTTAGAGACTCAGTTCATAAAACGCTTAGTCTGGGCCTTCTAGGATCGCCAAAAATGTTTTTAGGCATGTCAGCTCATGAAACAAAGGAATGCTTGGAAACGCTCTAAAACGTCTTTTCTCAGTCAGAAAACTCTAGTTCATGCAGTTTCATGAAAAAAGCTGACCCATATTAAAAATGTTTCAGATGCATGAAAGAAATGTTATTTACAATGCAGAAAGACAATTCTTAATGTGTTAGAAGTTTTATACATTTCATATTAAGTTAGAGGCTCGGTTCATAAAACGCTTAGCTAGAGCCTTCTAGGAACGCCAATTCTGATTTTAGGCAACTCAGCTCATGAAGCCAAGGTATGCTTGGAAACGCTCTAAAACGTCTTTTCTCGGTCAGAAAACGCTAGTACATGCAGTTTCATGAAAAAAGCTGACCCATATTAAAAATGTTTCAGATGCATGAAAGAAATGTTATTTACAATGCAGAAAGACAATTCTTAATGTGTTAGAAGTTTATTGCATATGAAATTTAGTTACAGCCTCAGTTCATAAAACGCTTAGTTAGAGCCTTCTTGGAACGCCAATACTGATTTAAGGCAACTCAGCTCATGAAATCAAGGCATGCTTGGAAACGCTCTAAAACGTCTTTTCTCAGTGAGAAAACGAAAGTTCGTGAAGTTTCATGAATAAAGTTGACCAACATTAAAAATGTTTCAGATGCATGAACGGAATGTTCTTTACAATGCAGAAAGACAACTCTTGATGTGTTAGAAGTTTATTGCATATGAAATTTAGTTACAGCCTTAGTTCATAAAACGCTTAATTAGAGCCTTCTAGGAACGCCAATAATGATTTTAGGCAACTCAGCTCATGAAACAAAGGCATGCTTGGAAACGCTCTAAAACGTCTTTTGTCGGTCTGAAAACGCTAGTACGTGCAGTTTCATGAATAAGGCTGACCCATATTAAAAATGTTTCAGATGCATGAAAGAAATGTTATTTACAATGCAGAAAGACAATTCTTAATGTGTTAGAAGTTTATTGCATATGAAATTTAGTTAAAGCCTCAGTTCATAAAACGCTTAGTTAGAGCCTTCTAGGATCGCCAAAAATGTTTTTAGGCATGTCAGCTCATGAAACAAAAGAATGCTTGGAAACGCTCTAAAACGTCTTTTCTCAGTCAGAAAACGCTAGTTCATGCAGTTTCATGAAAAAAGCTGACCCATATTAAAAATGTTTCAGATGCATGAAAGAAATGTTATTTACAATGCAGAAAGACAATTTTTGATGTGTTAGAAGTTTATTGCATATGAAATTTAGTTACAGCCTCAGTTCATAAAACGCTTAGCTAGAGCCTTCTAGGGACGCCAATAGTGATTTTAGGCAACTCAGCTCATGAAACCAAGGCATGCTTGGAAACGCTCTAAAACGTCTTTTCTCAGTGAGAAACCGAAAGTTCATGAAGTTTCATGAATAAGGTTGACCCATATTAAAAATGTTTCAGATGCATGAAAGAAATGTTATTTACAATGCAGAAAGACAATTCTTGATGTTTTACAAGTTTATTGCATACGATATTTAGTTAGAGACTCAGTTCATAAAACGCTTAGTCTGGGCCTTCTAGGATCGCCAAAAATGTTTTTAGGCATGTCAGCTCATGAAACCAAGGAATGCTTGCAAACGCTCTAAAACGTCTTTTCTCAGTGAGAAAACGAAAGTTCATGAAGTTTCATGAATAAAGTTGACCCACATTAAAAATGTTTCAGATGCATGAACGGAATGTTATTTACAATGCAGAAAGACAATTCTTGATGTGTTAGAAGTTTATTGCATATGAAATTTAGTTAATGCCTCAGTTCATAAAACGCTTAGTAGAGCCTTCTAGGAACGCCAATACTGATTTAAGGCAACTCCCCTCATGAAACCAAGGCATGCTTGGAAACGCTCTAAAACGTCTTTTCTCAGTCAGAAAACGCTAGTTCATGCAGTTTCATGAAAAGAGCTGAGCCATATTAAAAATATTTCACATGCATGAAAGGAATGTTATTTACAATGCAGAAAGACA
>VONZ01004319.1:0-10967 GCA_012976165.1 Labeo catla | reverse complement strand
TCATGAATAAAGCTGATCCACACGAAAAATTTTCAAACGCATGAAAGAAATGTTATTTGCAACGCAGAATGACACTTGTAGATGTGTTAGAAGTTTAATGCATATCAAATTTAGTTACTGCCTCAGTGCATGAATCTCTAAGTTAAGGCCTTATAGGATCGCCAAGAGTGTTTTTATGCATCCTGGCTCCTGAAACGAAGGCTTGCTCAGAAATGCTGTCAAACGTCTTTTCTCAGTCAGAAAACGTTAGTTCATGCAGTTTCATGAATAAAGCTGACCCAAAATAAAAATATTTCACATGCATGAAAGGAATGTTATTTGCAATGCAGAAATACAATTCTTGATGTGTTAGAAGTTTTATGCATATCAAATTTAGTTACTGCCTCAGTGCATGAATCGCTTTAGTTAAGGCCTTCTAGGATCGCCAAGAGTGTTTTTGTGCATCGGGGCTCCTGAAACGAAGGCTTGCTCAGAAATGCTGTCAAACGTCTTTTCTCAGTCAGAAAACGTTAGTTCATGCAGTTTCATGAATAAAGCTGACCCAAAATAAAAATATTTCACATGCATGAAAGGAATGATATTTGCAATGTAGAGCGACACTTCTTGATGTGTTAGAGGTTGATTGCATCTGTAATTTAATTAGAGCCTCAGTGTATGAAACGCTTAGTTAAGGCCTTCTAGGAACACCATTAGTGATTTTATGCATCCTGACTCGTAAATCGAAAGCTCGCTCAGAAATGCTCTCAAACGTCTTTTCTCAGTCAGAAAACGTAAGTTCATGCCGTTTCACGAATAAAGCTGATCCACATTAAAAAAAAATCAAATGCATGAAAGGAATGTTATTTGCAATGCAGAAATACAATTCTTGATGTGTTAGAAGTTTTATGCATATCAAATTTAGTTACTGCCTCAGTGCATGAATCGCTTTAGTTAAGGCCTTCTAGGATCGCCAAGAGTGTTTTTATGCATCCTCGCTCCTGAAACGAAGGGTTGCTCAGAAATGCTGTCAAACGTCTTTTCTCAGTCAGAAAAAGTTAGTTTATGCAGTTTCATGAATAAAGCTGAACCACACGAAAAATTTTCAAACGCATGAAACAAATGTTATTTGCAACGCAGAATGACACTTGTAGATGTGTTAGAAGTTTAATGCATATCAAATTTAGTTACTGCCTCAGTGCATGAATCTCTAAGTTAAGGCCTTATAGGATCGCCAAGAGTGTTTTTATACATCCTCGCTCCTGAAACGAAGGCTTGCTCAGAAATGCTGTCAAACGTCTTTTCTCAGTCAGAAAACGTTAGTTCATGCAGTTTCATGAATAAAGCTGACCCAAAATAAAAATATTTCACATGCATGAAAGGAATAATATTTGCAATGTAGAACGACACTTCTTGATGTGTTAGAGGTTGTTTGCATCTGTAATTTAATTAGAGCCTCAGTGTATGAAACGCTTAGTTAAGGCCTTCTAGGAACACCAATAGTGATTTTATGCATCCTGACTCGTAAATCGAAAGCTCGCTCAGAAATGCTCTCAAACGTCTTTTCTCAGTCAGAAAACGTAAGTTCATGCAGTTTCATGAATGAAGCTGATGCACATTAAAAAAAAATCAAATGCATGAAAGGAATGTTATTTGCAATGCAGAAATACAATTCTTGATGTGTTAGAGGTTTTATGCATATCAAATTTAGTTACTGCCTCAGTGCATGAATCGTTTTAGTTAAGGCCTTCTAGGATCGCCAAGAGTGTTTTTATGCATCCTCGCTCCTGAAACGAAGGCTTGCTCAGAAATGCTGTCAAACGTCTTTTCTCAGTCAGAAAACGTTAGTTCAGGCAGTTTCATGAATAAAGCTGACCCAAAATAAAAATATTTCACATGCATGAAAGGAATAATATTTGCAATGTACAACGACACTTCTTGATGTGTTAGAGGTTGTTTGCATTTGTAATTTAATTAGAGCCTCAGTGTATGAAACGCTTAGTTAAGGCCTTCTAGGAACGCCAATAGTGATTTTATGCATCCTGACTCGTAAATCGAAAGCTCGCTCAGAAATGCTCTCAAACGTCTTTTCTCAGTCAGAAAACGTAAGTTCATGCAGGTTCATGAATAAAGCTGATCCACATTAAAAAAAAAATCAAATGCATGAAAGGAATGTTATTTGCAATGCAGAAATACAATTCTTGATGTGTTAGAAGTTTTATGCATATCAAATTTAGTTACTGCCTCAGTGAATGATTCGCTTTTGTTAAGGCCTTCTAGGATCGCCAAGAGTGTTTTTATGCATCGGGGCTCCTGAAACGAAGGCTTGCTCAGAAATGCTGTCAAACGTCTTTTCTCAGTCAGAAAACGTTAGTTCATGCAGTTTCATGAATAAAGCTGACCCAAAATAAAAATATTTCACATGCATGAAAGGAATAATATTTGCAATGTAGAACGACACTTCTTGATGTGTTAGAGTTTGTTTGCATCTGTAATTTAATTAGAGCCTCAGTGTATGAAACGCTTAGTTAAGGCCTTCTAGGAACGCCAATAGTGATTTTATGCATCCTGACTCGTAAATCGAAGCTCGCTCAGAAATGCTCTCAAACGTCTTTTCTCAGTCAGAAAACGTAAGTTCATGCAGTTTCATGAATAAAGCTGATCCACATTAAAAAAAAAATCAAATGCATGAAAGGAATGTTATTTGCAATGCAGAAATACAATTCTTGATGTGGTAGAAGTTTTATGCATATCAAATTTAGTTACTGCCTCAGTGCATGAATCGCTTTAGTTAAGGCCTTCTAGGATCGCCAAGAGTGTTTTTATGCATCCTCGCTGCTGAAACGAAGGCTTGCTCAGAAATGCTGTCAAACGTCTTTTCTCAGTCTGAAAACGTTAATGCAGTTTCATGAATAAAGCTGATCCACACGAAAAATTTTCAAACGCATGAAAGAAATGTTATTTGCAACGCAGAATGACACTTGTAGATGTGTTAGAAGTTTAATGCATATCAAATTTAGTTAGAGCCTCAGTGCATAAATCGTTTAGTTAAGGCCTACTAGGCTCGCCAAGAGTGTTTTTATGCATCGGGGCTCCTGAAACGAAGGCTTGCTCAGAAATGCTGTCAAACGTCTTTTCTCAGTCAGAAAACGTTAGTTCATGCAGTTTCATGAATAAAGCTGACCCACAATAAAAATATTTCACATGCATGAAAGGAATAATATTTGCAATGTAGAACGACACTTCTTGATGTGTTAGAGGTTGTTTGCATCTGTAATTTAATTAGAGCCTCAGTGTATGAAACGCTTAGTTAAGGCCTTCTAGGAACGCCAGTAGTGATTTTATGCATCCTGACTCGTAAATCGAAAGCTCGCTCAGAAATGCTCTCAAACGTTTTTCTCAGTCACAAAACGTAAGTTCATGCAGTTTCATGAATGAAGCTGATGCACATTAAAAAAAAATCAAATGCATGAAAGGAATGTTATTTGCAATGCAGAAATACAATTCTTGATGTGTTAGAGGTTTTATGCATATCAAATTTAGTTACTGCCTCAGTGCATGAATCGTTTTAGTTAAGGCCTTCTAGGATCGCCAAGAGTGTTTTTATGCATCCTCGCTCCTGAAACGAAGGCTTGCTCAGAAATGCTGTCAAACGTCTTTTCTCAGTCAGAAAACGTTAGTTCATGCAGTTTCATGAATAAAGCTGACCCACAATAAAAATATTTCACATGCATGAAAGGAATGATATTTGCAATGTAGAACGACACTTCTTGATGTGTTAGAGGTTGTTTGCATCTGTAATTTAATTAGAGCCTAGGTGTATGAGACGCTTAGTTAAGGCCTTCTAGGAACGCCAGTAGTGATTTTATGCATCCTGACTCGTAAATCGAAAGCTCGCTCAGAAATGCTCTCAAACGTCTTATCTCAGTCAGAAAACGTAAGTTCATGCCGTTTCACGAATAAAGCTGATCCACATTAAAAAAAAAATCAAATGCATGAAAGGAATGTTATTTGCAATGCAGAAATACAATTCTTGATGTGTTAGAAGTTTTATGCATATCAAATTTAGTTACTGCGTCAGTGCATGAATCGCTTTAGTTAAGGCCTTCTAGGATCGCCAAGAGTGTTTTTATGCATCCTCGCTCCTTAAACGAAGGCTTGCTCAGAAATGCTGTCAAACGTCTTTTCTCAGTCTGAAAAAGTTAGTTTATGCAGTTTCATGAATAAAGCTGATCCACACGAAAAATTTTCAAACGCATGAAAGAAATGTTATGTGCAACGCAGAATGACACTTGTAGATGTGTTAGAAGTTTAATGCATATCAAATTTAGTTAGAGCCTCAGTGCATAAATCGTTTAGTTAAGGCCTACTAGGATCGCCAACAGTGTTTTTATGCATCGGGGCTTCTGAAACTAAGGCTTGCTCAGAAATGCTGTCAAACGTCTTTTCTCAGTCAGAAAACGTTAGTTCATGCAGTTTCATGAATAAAGCTGACCCAAAATAAAAATATTTCACATGCATGAAAGGAATGTTATTTGCAATGCAGAAATACAATTCTTGATGTGTTAGAAGTTTTATGCATATCAAATTTAGTTACAGCCTCAGTGCATGAATCGCTTTAGTTAAGGCCTTCTAGGATCGCCAAGAGTGTTTTTATGCATCGGGGCTCCTGAAACGAATGCTTGCTCAGAAATGCTGTCAAACGTCTTTTCTCAGTCAGAAAACGTTAGTTCATGCAGTTTCATGAATAAAGCTGACCCAAAATAAAAATATTTCACATGCATGAAAGGAATGATATTTGCAATGTAGAACGACACTTCTTGATGTGTTAGAGGTTGTTTGCATCTGTAATTTAATTAGACCCTCAGTGTATGAAACGCTTAGTTAAGGCCTTCTAGGAACACCATTAGTGATTTTATGCATCCTGACTCGTAAATCGAAAGCTCGCTCAGAAATGCTCTCAAACGTCTTTTCTCAGTCAGAAAACGTTTGTTCATGCAGTTTCATGAATAAAGCTGATCCACATTAAAAAAAAAATCAAATGCATGAAAGGAATGTTATTTGCAATGCAGAAATACAATTCTTGATGTGTTAGAAGTTTTATGCACATCAAATTTAGTTACTGCCTCAGTGCATGAATCGCTTTAGTTAAGGCCTTCTAGGATCGCCAAGAGTGTTTTTATGCATCCTCGCTCCTGAAACGAAGGGTTGCTCAGAAATGCTGTCAAACGTCTTTTCTCAGTCAGAAAAAGTTAGTTTATGCAGTTTCATGAATAAAGCTGAACCACACGAAAAATTTTCAAACGCATGAAACAAATGTTATTTGCAACGCAGAATGACACTTGTAGATGTGTTAGAAGTTTAATGCATATCAAATTTAGTTACTGCCTCAGTGCATGAATCTCTAAGTTAAGGCCTTATAGGATCGCCAAGAGCGTTTTTATGCATCCTCGCTCCTGAAACGAAGGCTTGCTCAGAAATGCTGTCAAACGTCTTTTCTCAGTCAGAAAACGTTAGTTCATGCAGTTTCATGAATAAAGCTGACCCACAATAAAAATATTTCACATGCATGAAAGGAATGATATTTGCAATGTAGAACAACACTTCTTGATGTGTTAGAGGTTGATTGCATCTGTAATTTAATTAGATCCTCAGTGTATGAAACGCTTAGTTAAGGCCTTCTAGGAACGCCAATAGTGATTTTATGCATCCTGACTCGTAAATCGAAAGCTCGCTCAGAAATGCTCTCAAACGTCTTTTCTCAGTCAGAAAACGTATGTTCATGCAGTTTCACGAATAAAGCTGATCCACATTAAAAAAAAAATCAAATGCATGAAAGGAATGTTATTTGCAATGCAGAAATACAATTCTTGATGTGTTAGAAGTTTTATGCATATCAAATTTAGTTACTGCCTCAGTGCATGAATCTCTAAGTTAAGGCCTTATAAGGATCGCCAAGAGTGTTTTTATGCATCCTCGCTCCTGAAACGAAGGCTTGCTCAGAAATGCTGTCAAACGTCTTTTCTCAGTCAGAAAATGTTAGTTCATGCAGTTTCATGAATAAAGCTGACCCAAAATAAAAATATTTCACATGCATGAAAGGAATAATATTTGCAATGTAGAACGACACTTCTTGATGTGTTAGAGGTTGTTTGCATCTGTAATTTAATTAGAGCCTCAGTGTATGAAACGCTTAGTTAGGGCCTTCTAGGAACGCCAATAGTGATTTTATGCATCCTGACTCGTAAATCGAAAGCTCGCTCAGAAATGCTGTCAAACGTCTTTTCTCAGTCAGAAAACGTTTGTTCATGCAGTTTCATGAATAAAGCTGATCCACATTAAAAAAAAAATCAAATGCATGAAAGGAATGTTATTTGCAATGCAGAAATACAATTGTTGATGTGTTAGAAGTTTTATGCATATCAAATTTAGTTACTGCCTCAGTGCATGAATCGCTTTAGTTAAAGCCTTCTAGGATCGCCAAGAGTGTTTTTATGTATCCTCGCTCCTGAAACGAAGGCTTGCTCAGAAATGCTGTCAAACGTCTTTTCTCAGTCAGAAAACGTTAGTTCATGCAGTTTCATGAATAAAGCTGACCCACAATAAAAATATTTCACATGCATGAAAGGAATGATATTTGCAATGTAGAACGACACTTCTTGATGTGTTAGAGGTTGTTTGCATCTGTAATTTAATTAGAGCCTCAGTGTATGAAACGCTTAGTTAAGGCCTTCTAGGAACGCCATTAGTGATTTTATGCATCCTGACTCGTAAATCGAAAGCTCGCTCAGAAATGCTCTCAAACGTCTTATCTCAGTCAGAAAACGTAAGTTCATGCCGTTTCACGAATAAAGCTGATCCACATTAAAAAAAAAAATCAGATGCATGAAAGGAATGTTATTTGCAATGCAGAAATACAATTCTTGATGTGTTAGAAGTTTTATGCATATCAAATTTAGTTACTGCCTCAGTGCATGAATCGCTTTAGTTAAGGCCTTCTAGGATCGCCAAGAGTGTTTTTATGCATCCTCGCACCTGAAACGAAGGCTTGCTCAGAAATGCTGTCAAACGTCTTTTCTCAGTCTGAAAAAGTTAGTTTATGCAGTTTCATGAATAAAGCTGAACCACACGAAAAATTTTCAAACGCATGAAAGAAATGTTATTTGCAACGCAGAATGACACTTGTAGATGTGTTAGAAGTTTAATGCATATCAAATTTAGTTACTGCCTCAGTGCATGAATCTCTAAGTTAAGGCCTTATAGGATCGCCAAGAGTGTTTTTATGCATCGGGGCTCCTGAAACGAAGGCTTGCTCAGAAATGCTGTCAAACGTCTTTTCTCAGTCAGAAAACGTTAGTTCATGCAGTTTCATGAATAAGGCTGACCCACAATAAAAATATTTCACATGCATGAAAGGAATAATATTTGCAATGTAGAACGACACTTCTTGATGTGTTAGAGGTTGTTTGCATCTGTAATTTAATTAGAGCCTCAGTGTATGAAACGCTTAGTTAAGGCCTTCTAGGAACGCCAGTACTGATTTTATGCATCCTGACTCGTAAATCGAAAGCTCGCTCAGAAATGCTCTCAAACGTCTTTTCTCAGTCAGAAAACGTAAGTTCATGCAGTTTCATGAATGAAGCTGATGCACATTAAAAAAAAATCAAATGCATGAAAGGAATGTTATTTGCAATGCAGAAATACAATTCTTGATGTGTTAGAAGTTTTATGCATATCAAATTTAGTTACTGCGTCAGTGCATGAATCGCTTTAGTTAAGGCCTTCTAGGATCGCCAAGAGTGTTTTTATGCATCCTTGCTCCTGAAACGAAGGCTTGCTCAGAAATGCTGTCAAACGTCTTTTCTCAGTCAGAAAACGTTAGTTCATGCAGTTTCATGAATAAAGCTGACCCACAATAAAAATATTTCACATGCATGAAAGGAATGATATTTGCAATGTAGAACGACACATCTTGATGTGTTAGAGGTTGTTTGCATCTGTAATTTAATTAGAGCCTAGGTGTATGAGACGCTTAGTTAAGGCCTTCTAGGAACGCCAGTAGTGATTTTATGCATCCTGACTCGTAAATCGAAAGCTTCCTCGGCTTCAGGAAATGCTCTAAACGCTTTGAAGTCACAAAACGTGAAGTTCATGCAGTTTCGCTGAATGAAGCTGATTTGCACATTAAAAAAAATCAAATGCATGAAAGGGATCGTTATTTGTAAATGCAGAAACACAAATTCCCGATGTTAGAAAGCCTTTATGTATCAAATTCTAGTTACTGCCTCAGTGCATGAATCGCTTTTAGTTAAGGCCTCTTAGATCGCCAAGAGTGTTTGTGGCTGCATCCTCGCCCTGAAACGAAGGCTTGCTCAGAAATGCTGTCAAACGCCTTTCTCAGTCTGAAAGTTAGTTTATGAAGTTTCATGAATAAAAGCTGATCCACACCAAAATTTTCAAACGATGAAAAGAAATGTTATTTCGGCAACGCAGAAACGACAATTTGTAGATGTGTGCTGAAGTTTAACGTATATCAAATTTTAGTTACCGCCCAGTGCATGAACTTAAGTTAAGGCCCTTATAACGCTTAAGAAAGCCTTTTATGCATCCCTTCGCCCTGAACGGCGGCTTTGCTCAGAAAATGCTGTCAAACGCCTTTTCTCAGTCAGGAAAACGCAATCTCTCGGCAGTTTCGCGAACAAAGCAAGACCAAAACAAAAAATATTTCACATGCATGAAAAGGAATGTTATTTGTAAATGCAGAAATACAATTCTTGATGTGTTAGAAGTTTAATGCATATCAAATTTAGTTACTGCCTCAGTGTAATGAATCGCTTTAGTTAAGGCCTCTAGGATCGCCAAGAGGTTTCTATGCATCCTCGCCCTTGAACGAAGGGGTTTGCCTGTGAAATGCTGTCAAACGCCTTTTCTCAGTCAGAAAAGTTAAGGTTTATGCAGTTTCATGAATAAAAAAGCTGAACTTCAATACCTAAAAAATTTTCAAACGCGATGAAAGGAATGTTATTTGCAATGCAGAAATACAATTCTTGATGTGTTAGAAGTTTTATGCATATCAAATTTAGTTACTGCCTCAGTGCATGAATCGCTTAAGTTAAGGCCTTCTAGGATCGCCAAGAGTGTTTTTATGCATCCTCGCTCCTGAAACGAAGGGTTGCTTAGAAATGCTGTCAAACGTCTTTTCTCAGTCAGAAAACGTTAGTTCATGCAGTTTCATGAATAAAGCTGACCCACAATAAAAATATTTCACATGCATGAAAGGAATGATATTTGCAATGTAGAACGACACTTCTTGATGTGTTAGAGGTTGTTTGCATCTGTAATTTAATTAGAGCCTAGGTGTATGAGACGCTTAGTTAAGGCCTTCTAGGAACGCCAGTAGTGATTTTATGCATCCTGACTCGTAAATCGAAAGCTCGCTCAGAAATGCTCTCAAACGTTTTTCTCAGTCACAAAACGTAAGTTCATGCAGTTTCATGAATGAAGCTGATGCACATTAAAAAAAACATCAAATGCATGAAAGGAATGTTATTTGCAATGCAGAAATACAATTCTTGATGTGTTAGAAGTTTTATGCATATCAAATTTAGTTACTGCCTCAGTGCATGAATCGCTTTAGTTAAGGCCTTCTAGGATCGCCAAGAGTGTTTTTATGCATCCTCGCACCTGAAACGAAGGCTTGCTCAGAAATGCTGTCAAACGTCTTTTCTCAGTCTGAAAAAGTTAGTTTATGCAGTTTCATGAATAAAGCTGATCCACACGAAAAATTTTCAAACTCATGAAAGAAATGTTATTTGCAACGCAGAATGACACTTGTAGATGTGTTAGAAGTTTAATGCATATCAAATTTAGTTACTGCCTCAGTGCATGAATCTCTAAGTTAAGGCCTTATAGGATCGCCAAGAGTGTTTTTATGCATCCTCGCTCCTGAAACGAAGGCTTGCACAGAAATGCTGTCAAACGTCTTTTCTCAGTCAGAAAACGTTAGTTCATGCAGTTTCATGAATACAGCTGACCCAAAATAAAAATATTTCACATGCATGAAAGGAATGTTATTTGCAATGCAGAAATAGAATTCTTGATGTTTTAAAAGTTTTATGCATATCAAATTTAGTTACTGCCTCAGTGCATGAATCGCTTTAGTTAAGGCCTTCTAGGATCGCCAAGAGTGTTTTTATGCATCGGGGCTCCTGAAACGAAGGCTTGCTCAGAAATGCTGTCAAACGTCTTTTCTCAGTCAGAAAACGTTAGTTCATGCAGTTTCATGAATAAAGCTGACCCAAAATAAAAATATTTCACATGCATGAATGGAATGATATTTGCAATGTAGAACGACACGTCTTGGTGTTAGAGGTTGTTTGCATCTGTAATTTAATTAGAGCCTCAGTGTATGAAACGCTTAGTTAAGGCTTTCTAGGTACGCCAATAGTGATTTTATGCATCCTGACTCGTAAATCGAAAGCTCGCTCAGAAATGCTCTCAAACGTCTTTTCTCAGTCAGAAAACGTAAGTTCATGCAGTTTCATGAATAAAGCTGATCCACATTAAAAAAAAAAATCAAATGCATGAAAGGAATGTTATTTGCAATGCAGAAATACAATTCTTGATGTGTTAGAAGTTTTATGCATATCAAATTTAGTTACTGCCTCAGTGCATGAATCGCTTTAGTTCAGGCCTTCTAGGATCGCCAAGAGTGTTTTTATGCATCCTCGCTCCTGAAACGAAGGCTTGCTCAGAAATGCTGTCAAACGTCTTTTCTCAGTCTGAAAAAGTTAGTTTATGCAGTTTCATGAATAAAGCTGAACCACACGAAAAATTTTCAAACGCATGAAAGAAATGTTATTTGCAACGCAGAATGACACTTGTAGATGTGTTAGAAGTTTAATGAATATCAAATTTAGTTACTGCCTCAGTGCATGAATCTCTAAGTTAAGGCCTTATAGGATCGCCAAGAGTGTTTTTATGCATCGGGG
>VONZ01004318.1:0-10969 GCA_012976165.1 Labeo catla | reverse complement strand
TGCAGTCCCCCGGATCCAGTCCGAACCCAGCCCAGACGGTGGATCAGCACCTAGAGACGACCTCTACAGCCCTGAATGTCAGCGGAGTCCACATCAACTAGATGAGCCCCAGAGACGGATCCACATTAAAGACCACATCACCTAGACGGCTGTCGGCACAAGACCACGGGAACTTTTGGCCAGAGGAGAACTGGCCCCCCGACTGAGCCTGGTTTCTCCCAAGGTTTTTTTCTCCATTTGTCACCGATGGAGTTTTTGTTCCTTGCCGCTGTCGCCTCTGGCTTGCTTAGTTGGGGACACTTTCTCTTAACACAATATTGCATTTTATTTTATTGTTTTTGATTAACTACCTTTACCTATAATGTGAGTGTTTAATGTTGCCTTTGGCATTGTTGATGTACTGTTTCCTATTTAATACTGTACAGCCGCCTTGTCACAATTCTGTATTGTTAAAGGCGGTATATAAATAAAGGTGACTTGACTTGACTTGACCAGATCTGGCAACACCAGCCACCACAGAGTCGCACCGCGCATGCGTCATCAAATTGCGAAGAATGAATGGAGGCAAAATCCGATGAAGGCAGCGGCCCTACTTCTGTCTCAATGATGAATGAAACTTCATATGTCCACCTAAAAGAATTTTTTGAAAAGGTCAGTGATGATCCAGGTGGGAAAAATCTTACCTTTTTGTGTAAACTGTGCCCGCCGGGTCTCAAGAAGCAACTACGCACATCAACAACGTAAACAGCAAACTTGAAACGGCATATTGAAATAAAGCACCTGTCTAACCTTTTAAGGTATGTGCAGGTAACTAAAAAATCAGTAACACTGTCCTTGGCCCAGCACGTGTTGGACTTTTTTTTTTCCCCATTGATGATTATTATTATTATTTGAGTTATTTATGTCCATGGCCTTGGACTCTGATTGACTCTTTTTAAGTTATTGAGGGTTTTTTTTGTTTAGTTTTTTCTCATTCATTTGGACTAAATATTTCACTTTTATTACCCAAGTTCTAGATCTGTTCTTTTTCTTTGGGCAAACAACTCAGAAAAAAATACATTCACAAAAAATTGAAAAGTGACTTACTGAGAAGAAAATCAATGTTTAAATGTTTTGCGCTTTGAGGTACATCCTTGTTTCCTACCTCAGATTGTTTCTTAATTCCTCATTAAAAAAACCATTCAAGCAGCACGTTCTTCCTCATGTTTCTGAGAATATACTGTAGTGTGAAAGCTGCAGCTGGATACGAGTGTGGACTGAATGGGGGGCAACAACTGGAAAATGCCAGTATTCTTAGGGTAACAGCTTGCAGCAACATACTGGAAAAAATAAAAGAACTATGAACTAGTTCATTTTGGAACCTGCGAACTTAGTTCAAAAAATTTGAATTGTGAACTATGAACGGAACTAGTTCATTTAAAAATGTGTGAACTGAACTTTGAACTAGTTCATATAGAAAATGAACTTTCCCAACACTGCTTGGTTTCATGAGCTGAGATGCCTAAAAACATTATTGGCGTTCCTAGAAGGCCCAGACTGGGCGTTCTATGAACTGAGTCTCTAACTAAATTTCATATACAATAAACTTGTAACACATCAAGAATTGTCTTTCTGCATTGTAAGTAACATTCCTTTCATGCATGTGAAACATTTTTAATATGGCTCAGCTTTTTTCATGAAACTGCATGAACTAGCGTTTTCTGACTGAGAAAAGACGTTTTAAAGCGTTTCCAAGCATGCCTTGGTTTCAAGAGCTGAGTTGCCTAAAAACATTTTTGGCGTTCCTAGAAGGCTCTCACTAAGCGTTTTATGAACTGAGGCTCTAACTAAATTTCATGTGCAAAAAACTTCTAACACATCAAGAAGTGTCTTTCTGTATTGTAAATAAAATTTCTTTCATGCATGTGAAACATTTTTAGTGTGGGTCAGATTTATTCATGAAACTGCATGAACTAGCGTTTTCTGACTGAGAAAAGACGTTTTAGAGCGTTTCCAAGCACGCCTTGGTTTCATGAGCTGAGTTGCCTAAAAATCAGTATTGGCGTTCCTAGAAGGCTCTCACTAAGCGTTTTATGAACTGAGGCTCTAACTAAATTTCATATGCAAAAAACTTCTAACACATCAAGAAGTGTCTTTCTGCATTGTAAATAACATATCTTTCATGCATGTGAAACATTTTTAATATGGCTCAGCTTTTCTCATGAAACTGCATTAACTAGCGTTTTCTGACTGAGGAAAGATGTTTTAGAGCGTTTCCAAGCATTCCTTGGTTTTATGAGCTGAGATGCCTAAAAACATTTTTGGCGATCCTAGAAGGCCCTAACTAAGCGTTTTATGAACTGAGGCTTTGACTAAATTTCATATGCAATAAACGTCTAATACATCAAGAACTGTCTTTCTGCATTGTAAATAACATTCCTTTCATGCATGTGAAACATTTTTAATATGGCTCAGCTTTTTTCATGAAACTGCATGAACTAGCGTTTTCTGACTGAGAAAAGACCTTTTAGAGCGTTTCCAAGCATGCCTTGGTTTCAAGAGCTGAGTTGCCTAAAATCAGTATTGGCGTTCCTAGAAGGCCCAGACTGATCGTTTTATGAACTGAGGCTCTAACTAAATTTCATATGCAAAAAACTTCTAACACATCAAGAAGTGTCTTTCTGCATTGTAAATAACATTTCTTTCATGCATGTGAAACATTTTTACTATGGCTCAGCTTTTTTCATGAAACTGCATGAACTAGCGTTTTCTGACTGAGAAAAGACGTTTTAGAGCGTTTCCAAGCATGCCTTGGTTTCATGAGCTGAGTTGCCTAAAAATCAGTATTGGCGTTCCTAGGAGGCCCAGACTGAGCGTTTTATGAACTGAGGCTCTAACTAAATTTCATATGCAAAAAGTTTCTAACACATCAAGAAGTGGCTTTCTGCATTGTAAATAACATTTCTTTCATGCATGTGAAACATTTTTAATATGGCTCAGCTTTTTACATGAAACTGCATGAACTAGCGTTTTCTGACAGAGAAACGACGTTTTAGAGCGTTTTCAAGCATGCCTTGGTTTCATGAGCGGAGTTGCCTAAAAACATTTTTGGCGATCCTAGAAGGCCCTAACTAAGCGTTTTATGCATTGAGGCTCTAACTAAATTTCATATGCAAAAAACTTCTAACACATCAAGAAGTGTCTTTCTGCATTGTGAATAACATTTCTTTCATGCATGTGAAACATTTTTAGTGTGGGTCAGATTTATTCATGAAACTGCATGAACCAGCGCTTGACTGAGAAAAGACGCTTTAGAGCCGCTTCCAAGCATGCCTTGCTCTCATGAGCTGAGTTGCCTAAAACATTTTGGCGCATCCCAGAAGGCCCCAACTAAGCCGCTTTAAGTGCATTGAGGCTCTTAACTAAATTTCCATATGCAAAAACTTCTAACACATCACAGAAGTGTCTCTTTCTGCATTGTAAATACCATTTCTTTCATGCATGTGAAACATTTTAATATGTCTCAGCTTTTTCATGAAACTGCATGAACTAGCTGCTTTTCTGACTCGAGGTAAGAATTTTTGATAAGCCCTAGCATGCCTTGGTTTCATGGGAGCTGGAGTTGCCTAAAATCATTATTGGCGCTCCTAGAAGGCTCTCACTAAGCGTTTTATGAACTGAGGCTCTAACTAAATTTCATATGCAAAAAACTTCTAACACAGCAAGAAGTGTCTTTCTACATTGTAAATAACATTTCTTTCATGCATGTGAAACATTTTTAATGTTGGTCAGTTTTATTCATGAAACTTCATGAACTTTCGTTTTCTGACAGAGAAAAGACGTTTTAGAGCGTTTCCAAGCATGCCTTGGTTTCAAGAGCTGAGTTGCCTAAAATCAGTATTGGCGTTCCTAGAAGGCCCAGACTGAGCGTTTTATGAACTGAGGCTCTAACTAAATTTCATATGCAAAAAGTTTCTACCACATCAAGAAGTGTCTTTCTGCATTGTAAATAACATTTCTTTCATGCATGTGAAACATTTTTAATATGGCTCAGCTTTTTACATGAAACTGCATGAACTAGCGTTTTCTGACAGAGAAAAGACGTTTTAGAGCGTTTCCAAGCATGCCTTGGTTACATGAGCTGAGTTGCCTAAAAACATTTTTGGCGATCCTAGAAGACCCTAACTAAGCGTTTTATGCATTGAGGCTCTAACTAAATTTCATATGCAAAAAACTTCTAACACATCAAGAAGTGTCTTTCTGCATTGTAAATAACATTTCTTTCATGCATGTGAAACATTTTTAATGTTGGTCAGCTTTATTCATGAAACTACATGAACTTTCGCTTTCTGGCAGAGAAAAAGACGCTTTTAGGAGCCGCTTTCCAAGCATGCCTTTGGTTTTTAAGAGCTGAGTTGCCTAAAATCAGTATTACATGCTCCTAGAAGGCCCAGACTGAGCGTTTTATGAACTGAGGCTCTAACTAAATTTCATATGCAAAAAACTTCTAACACATCAAGAAGTGTCTTTCTGCATTGTAAATAACATTTCTTTCATGATTGTGAAACATTTTTAATATGGCTCAGGTTTTTCATGAAACTGCATGAACTACCATTTTCTGACTGAGAAAAGACGTTTTAGAGCGTTTCCAAGCATGCCTTGGTTTCATGAGCTGAGTTGCCTAAAATCATTATTGGCGTTCCTAGAAGGCTCTCACTAAGCTTTTTATGAACTGAGGCTCTAACTAAATTTCATATGCAAAACTTCTAACACATCAAGAAGTGTCTTTCTGCATTGTAAATAACATTTCTTTCATGCATGTGGAAACATTTTTAATATATTTCCGCTTTTCATGAAACTACACGAACTAGCGTTTTCTGACCGAAAAAAGACGTTTTAGAGCGTTTCCAAGCATGCCTTGGTTTCATGAGCTGAGTTGCCTAAAAACATTTTTGGCGATCCTAGAAGGCCCTAACTAAGCGTTTTATGCATTGAGGTTCTAACTAAATTTCATATGCAAAAAACTTCTAACACATCAAGAAGTGTCTTTCTGCATTGTAAATAACATTTCTTTCATGCATGTGAAACATTTTTAATATGTCTCAGCTTTTTTCATGAAACTGCATCAACTAGCGTTTTCTGACTGAGAAAAGACGTTTTAGAGCGTTTCCAAGCATGCCTTGGTTTCATGAGCTGAGTTGTCTAAAATCAGTATTGGCGCTCCTAGAAGGCTCTCACTAAGCATTTTATGAACTGAGGCTCTAACTAAATTTCATATGCAAAAAACTTCTAACACATCAAGAAGTGTCTTTCTGCATTGTAAATAACATTTCTTTCATGATTGTGAAACATTTTTAATATGGCTCAGTTTTTTTCATGAAACTGCATGAACTAGCGTTTTCTGACTGAGAAAAGACGTTTTACAGCGTTTCCAAGCATGCCTTGGTTTCATGAGCTGAGTTGCCTAAAATCATTATTGGCGTTCCTAGAAGGCTCTCACTAAGCGCTTTTATGAACTGAGGCTCTAACTAAATTTCATATATGCAAAACTTCTAAACACATCAAGAAGTGTCTTTCTGTATTGTAAATAACATTTCTTTCATGCATGTGTGAAACATTTTTAATATGGCTCAGCGCCTTTTTCATGAAACTGCATGAACTAAATGCTTTCTGACTGAGAAAACACGCTTTTAGAGCCGCTTTCCAAGCATGCCTTGCTCTCATGAGCTGAGTTGCCTAAAAATATTTTGGCTTATCCTAGAAGGCCCTCCTAATCCAAGTCAAGCTTATGCATTGAGGCTCTAACTAAATTTCATATGCAAAAAACTTCTAACACATCAAGAAGTGTCTTTCTGCATTGTAAATAACATTTCTTTCATGCATGTGAAGCATTTTTAATATGGCTCAGCTTTTTTCATGAAACTGCATGAACTAGCGTTTTCTGACAGAGAAAAGACGTTTTAGAGCGCTTCCAAGCATGCCTTGGTTTCATGAGCTGAGTTGCCTAAAAACATTTTTGGCGATCCTAGAAGGCCCTAACTAAGCGTTTTATGCATTGAGGCTCTAAACTAAATTTCATATGCAAAAAATTTCTAACACATCAAGAAGTGTCTTTCTGCATTGTAAATAACATTTCTTTCATGCATGTGAAACATTTTAATGTTGGTCAGCTTTATTCATGAAACTTCATGAACTCTCGCTTTTCTGACAGAGAAAAAGACGCTTTAGAGCCGCTTTCCAAGCATGCCTTGGTTTCAAGAGCTGAGTTGCCTAAAATCAGTATTGGCGTTCCTAGGAGGCCCAGACTGAGCGTTTTATGAACTGAGGCTCTAAGTAAATTTCATATGCAAAAAGTTTCTAACACATCAAGAAGTGTCTTTCTGCATTGTAAATAACATTTCTTTCATGCATGTGAAACATTTTTAATATGGCTCAGCTTTTTACATGAAACTGCATGAACTAGCGTTTTCTGACAGAGAAAAGACGTTTTAGAGCGTTTCCAAGCATGCCTTGGTTTCATGAGCTGAGTTGCCTAAAATCATTTTTGGCGATCCTAGAAGGCCCTAACTAAGCGTTTTATGCATTGAGGCTCTAATTAAATTTCATATGCAAAAAACTTCTAACACATCAAGAAGTGTCTTTCTGCATTGTAAATAACATTTCTTTCATGATTGTGAACCATTTTTAATATGGCTCAGCTTTTTTCATGAAACTGCATGAACTAGCGTTTTCTGACTGAGAAAAGACGTTTTAGAGCGTTTCCTAGCATGCCTTGGTTTCATGAGCTGAGTTGCCTAAAATCATTATTGGCGTTCCTAGAAGGTCTCTAACTAAGCCGCTTTATGCATTGAGGCTCTAACTAAATTTCATATGCAAAAACTTCTAACACATCAAGAAGGTCTTTCTGCATTGTAAATAACATTTCTTTCAATATGCATGTGAAACATTTTTAATATGGCTCAGCTTTTTTCATGAAACCGTATGAACTAGCTGCTTTTCTGACTGAGAAAGACGCTTTAGAGCCGCTTCCTTAGCATGCTCTTGTTTCATGAGCTGAGTTGCCTAAAATCATTATTACGCTCAGAAGGCTCTCACTAAGCTGCTTTATGAACTGAGGCTCTAACTAAATTTTATATGCAAAAAAATTCTAACACATCAAGAAGTGTCTTTCTGCATTGTAAATAACATTTCTTTCATGCATGTGAAATATTTTTAATGTTGGTCAGCTTTATTCATGAAACTTCATGAACTTTCGTTTTCTGACAGAGAAAAGACGTTTTAGAGCGTTTCCAAGCATGCCTTTGTTTCAAGAGCTGAGTTGCCTAAAATCAGTATTGGCGTTCCTAGAAGGCCCAGACTGAGCGTTTTATGAACTGAGGCTCTAACTAAATTTCATATGCAAAAAGTTTCTAACACATCAAGAAGTGTCTTTCTGCATTGTAAATAACATTTCTTTCATGCATGTGAAACATTTTTAACATGGCTCAGCTTTTTACATGAAACTGCATGAACTAGCGTTTTCTGACAGAGAAACGACGTTTTAGAGCGTTTCCAAGCATGCCTTGGTTTCATGAGCTGAGTTGCCTAAAACATTTTTACGCATCCTAGAAGGTCTCTAACTAAGCGCTTTATGAACTGAGGCTCTAACTAAATTTCATATGCAAAAAACTTCTAACACATCAAGAAGTGTCTTTCTGCATTGTAAATAACATTTCTTTCATGCATGTGAAACATTTGTAATGTTGGTCAGCTTTATTCATGAAACTACATGAACTTTCGTTTTCTGACAGAGAAAAGACGTTTTAGAGCGTTTCCAAGCATGCCTTGGTTTCAAGAGCTGAGGTACCTAAAATCAGTATTGGCGTTCTAAGAAGGCCCAGACTGAGCGCTTTATGAACTGAGGCTCTAACTAAATTTCATATGCAAAAAAGTTCTAACACATCAAGAAGTGTCTTTCTGCATTGTAAATTACATTTCTTTCATGCATGTGAAACATTTTTACTGTTGGTCAGATTTATTCATGAAACTTCATGAACTAGCGTTTTCTGACTGAGAAAAGATCAGCTTAGGAGCTGCCTAAGCATGCTATTTCATGAGCTGAGCTTTCGCTCAAAATCATTACATGCTCCTAGAAGGCTCTCACTAAGCGCTTTATGAACTGAGGCTCTTAACTAAATTTCATATGCAAAACTTCTAACACATCAAGAAGTGTCTTTCTGCATTGTAAATAACATTTCTTTCATGCATGTGGAACATTTTTAATATGGCTCCAGCTTTTTCATGAAACTGCATGAACTAGCTGTGCTTCTGACTGAGAAAAGACGCTTTAGAGCCGCTTCCAAGCATGCCTTGGTTTCATGAGCTGAGTTGCCTAAAACATTTTTACATCCTTAGAAGGCCCTAACTAAGCTGCCATGCATTGAGGCTCTAACTAAATTTCATATGCAAAACTTCTAACACATCAAGAAGTGTCTTCTGCATTAAATAACACATTTCTTTCATGCATGTGAAACATTTCCTTTTAATATGTGGTCAGCTTTTTTCATGAAACTGCATGAAACCAGCTGCTTCTGACTGAGAAAAGACGCTTTGTGAGCCGCTTCCAAGCATGCCTTTGGTTTCATATGGAGCTGAGTTGCCTAAAATCATTATTGGCTGCCTTGTGAAGGTTCTCACTAAGCGCTTTTATGAACTGAGGCTCTAACCAAATTTCATATGCAAAACTTCTAACACATCAAGAAGTGTCTTTCTGCATTGTAAATAACATTTCTTTTCATGCATGTGAAACATTTTAATGTTGGTCAGCTTTATTCATGAAACTTCACTTAACTTCGCTTTCTGACAGAGAAAGACTTTAGAGCTGCTTCCAAGCATGTCTTTAGTTTCAAGAGCTGAGTTGCCTGGGCAAAATCAGTATTACATGCCTCCTAGAAGGCCCAGACTGAGCGTTTTATGAACTGAGGCTCTAACTAAATTTCATATGCAAAAAACTTCTAACACATCAAGAAGTGTCTTTCTGCATTGTAAATACCATTTCTTTCATGCATGTGAAACATTTTTAATATGGCTCAGCTTTTTTCATGAAACTGCATGAACTAGCGTTTTCTGACTGAGAAAAGACGTTTTAGAGCCTTTCCAAGCATGCCTTGGTTTCATGAGCTGAGTTGCCTAAAATCAATATTGGCGTTCCTAGAAGGCCCAGACTGAGCGTTTTATGAACTGAGGCTCTAACTAAATTTCATATGCAAAAATCTTCTAACACATCAAGAAGTGTCTTTCTGCATTGTAAATAACATTTCTTTCATGATTGTGAACCATTTTTAATATGGCTCAGGTTTTGTCATGAAACTGCATGAACTAGCGTTTTCTGACTGAGAAAAGACGTTTTAGAGCGTTTCCAAGCATGCATTGGTTTCATGAGCTGAGTTGCCTAAAATCATTATTGGCGTTCCTAGAAGGCCCAGACTTAGCGTTTTATGAACTGAGGCTCTAACTAAATTTCATATGCAAAAAATTTCTAACACATCAAGAAGCGTCTTTCTGCATTGTAAATAACATTTCTTTCATGCATGTGAAACATTTTTAATGTGGGGGAGCTGTATTCATGAAACTTCATGACCTGGCGTTTTCTGACTGAGAAAAGACGTTTTAGAGCGTTTCCAAGCATGCCTTGGTTTCATGAGCTGAGTTGCCTAAAATCAGTATTGGTGTTCCTAGAAGGCTCTCACTAAGCGTTTTATG
Source organism: Labeo catla (assembly GCA_012976165.1). Taxonomy (NCBI): domain Eukaryota; kingdom Metazoa; phylum Chordata; class Actinopteri; order Cypriniformes; family Cyprinidae; genus Labeo; species Labeo catla. The sequence continues at coordinate 1,249 of VONZ01004318.1, read as the reverse complement.
AACTGAGGCTCTAACTAAATTTCATATGCAAAAAACTTCTAACACATCAAGAAGTGTCTTTCTGCATTGTAAATAACATTACTTTCATGCATGTGAAATATTTTTAATGTGGGTCAGCTTCATTCATGAAACTTCATGAACTAGCGTTTTCTGACTGAGAAAAGACGTTTTAGAGCGTTTCCAAGCATGCCTTGGTTTCGTGAGCTGAGTTGCCTAAAAAAATTTTTGGCGATCCTGTGGAGGCCCAGACCGAAGATTTTTTGAACTGAGGCTCTAACTAAATTTCATATGCAATAAACTTCTAACACATCAAGAAGTGTCTTTCTGCATTGTAAATAACATTCCTTTCATGCATGTGACACATTTTTAGTGTGGGTCAGATTTATTCATGAAACTGCATGAAATAGCGTTTTCTTGACTGAGAAAAGACGTTTTAGAGCGTTTCCAAGCATGCCTTGGTTTCATGAGCTGAGTTGCCTAAAAACATTTTTGGCGATCCTAGAAGGCCCTAACTAAGCGTTTTATGCATTGAGGTTCTAACTAAATTTCATATGCAAAAAACTTCTAACACATCAAGAAGTGTCTTTCTGCATTGTAAATAACATTTCTTTCATGCATGTGAAACATTTTTAATGTTGGTCAGTTTTATTCATGAAACTACATGAACTTTCGTTTTCTGGCAGAGAAAAGACGTTTTAGAGCGTTTCCAAGCATGCCTTGGATTCTAGAGCTGAGTTGCCTAAAATCAGTATTGGCGTTCCTAGAAGGCTCTCACTAAGCGTTTTATGAACTGAGGCTCTAACTAAATTTCATATGCAAAAAACTTCTAACACATCAAGAAGTGTCTTTCTGCATTGTAAATAACATTTCTTTCATGCATGTGAAACATTTTTAATATGGTTCAGCTTTTTTCATGAAACTGCATGAACTAGCGTTTTCTGACTGAGAAAAGACGTTTTAGAGCGTTTCCAAGCATGCCTTGGTTTTATGAGCTGAGTTGCCTAAAATCAGTATTGGCGTTCCTAGAAGGCCCAGACTGAGCGTTTTATGAACTGAGGCTCTAACTAAATTTCATATGCAAAAAACTTCTAAAACATGAAGAATTGTCTTTCTGCATTGTAAATAACATTTCTTTCATGCATGTGAAACATTTTTTAATATGGCTCAGCTTTTTTCATGAAACTGCATGAACTAGCGTTTTCTGACTGAGAAAAGACGTTTTAGAGCGTGTCCAAGCATGCCTTGGTTT